>PVIH01008357.1:17500-91619 GCA_004025045.1 Sigmodon hispidus | reverse complement strand
TGTGAATATATTCTTCATAAGATTCCAGTATTTAAGAAGCAGTTCACTGTTGTGTACTTTCTATTGTATCACAATCAGGAAAGGTCACTTTAAACTGAAGAAAAAGCAAATTGTGTCTCAAAGCTGCTGTTTGTATTTCTCCAGTTTCTGACATTGTAAATTTGTATATATGCACTAATAAAGCTCTTTTTATACTTGTGATTGGTTATCCTTTTGCTCTTCTAAGCATGTTACCCTACAGTTATATAACCAGGACTTAGTGTAATCCATTTTTAATTGTTCTAATCAAACATGGCACAGAGCATACACTGACATTTGAACATGAGAAGAAAAGTAGCATCTTGGAGATATAGGGAGACAGGGTTTTTAAAAAAAAAAAAAAACACAAACAAACAGGTCTCTGAACAGATTGTGCCACATGTAACTTCTGTTTCTGGAGCTTACATCCCTTTAGAAACTGATATTTGACCTACCTAAGTCCTGGGAACAATGTTATGGCTAACATATTTGGGGGGAAAGGTGCTTTCTAGCTTTTTTATAAGTAACACAAAGCTGATGATGGAAAATAATAGATACTTGTTTATTATCACAATAGTTAACCAAAGACAATAGTTTGGATTTATTCTAGTATATTCCTATGCAGTTAAAATTTTTTACTTTGTATTATGGTGTATTAGATTTTATTTATCATGTGCTAATGTTGAGATGCCCATTTTGTACATAAAATTGTTTTGTAATTTGCATAGAGTTAAATTTCTACAAATAAAGATTTATTAACTAGCTATTAAAGCTTTTGTCTTAACTAATTAACAGTTTTCCAGGCATGCAGGAGGAGTTGCTGGAGAGTGCCAGCCCCCTTACCATCCTACAGGTGGTTGGAGTGGGGTTTTTTGCTGTAGAAGACTTTTTTCATTCTAGCTAGAAGGTAGAGAATAAAGAGTACAGGTGTTCATTAGCTGGCCTGTATTATCACTAGTTGTTCTAGTCTGCAAATCTGCCCCAATAACAGCCCTAGCTTTAATGAAGCCGTTCACTTTTTTTGTTGTAAAAGGTCTATGTATATGAATGTTTTGTTTGCATGCACACCAGAACAGGGATGGGTTCTACAGATGGTTGTGAGCTGCTATCAGAGTGCTGGGAATTGAATTCAGAAGATGAACCAATGGTCTGAACTGCTGTGCCCTCTCTAGCACAGTGGGCACCTGCAGTCATGTGCACATACACAAAATTAAAAGTTTTTTTTAAAAAAAGAGTAAGGGCTGTTTAGATAGCCTAACAGGTTTGTGTTTGCCTAGCACCTGTTAGGCCCTGAACCCACACAAAGGTGGAAGGAAAGAATTTGACTCTACAAAGTTGTCCTTTGCCTTACTCAATTCAACACAAATTCTGCACACAGGAACACTAATAAAAAGGAGAGATGGCTCATGAGTTCAAAGAGGGGCAGGTTCCAGCACCCAATCCTCACAACTGCAGGAAATTAGCTCTTTGGGGACCCAAAGCCTGGTCTCCACAGCCATCTGCGTGCATGCACACACACAAGAGAAATATTGTTTCAAAGGATAACTATAAACCAATTGAAGGAAAAGAAGAAAGGAAGATATTTTAAATTTATTAAAGGTAGAAGAAATGTAAATGAGAATGAGCCTGATGCCTAGAACTGACCTCTGCTTTCCCTTTTCAAATAAAGCATGCTTGGTTGCTGCCGCCATCCTTTAACTCCCAAAGGAGTTAAAACTACACAAGCTAAAAAAAAAATTAGGGGGAAGGCTTCTCCTGGCACTGGACTCAGTTTCCAGACTGGGTCTATAAAGTTTGAAATGAATGAAAAAGTCGTTGGTGTATGAAACACCAATTGCCTGACATCCCATGCTGGTCGCCCGGTAGGATGAGGGCGGGGTCCTGCCCTGCTTCCGCTTCTGGCTCCTGGTTGCTAGGCTGCCAGGGTCCGCGCGGAAAGCTCCAGCAGGTGAACTGAGGGATTGAGCCTGCGAAGGAGCCCAGACAGGGGATCCCAGGCAGGAAGAGAGTGAGCAGGGTAGGGGTGAGAGGAGATGAAGAAGGCAAGGGGTGAGAAGGGCAGGGAGTGAGGAAGGCAAGGGGTGGGGAGTCTGAGACGGGGAGGGAAAGAAAAGTAGGGGGTGAGGATGGCTGGGGGCGATGAGTGCAGGGGGTGAAGAAGGGAGCGGGTGGTGGGGGCAGAGGGTGAGGAACTGGTCTGGGCGGCAAGAGCTGGGAGTGGCGGGGCGGGGCGGGGGGAGCTCCCGTCTCATCCATCCTCGCAGAGGAGCAGCTGGAGTGGGGAGGGGAAGCCGGCAGGCTCTGGTGGAAACTTGTGCTTTGTCCTCCCCTGGGCTTTGCCCACCAGTCCACACCTCCCGGCAGGACGCTCAGGACTGAACGTTTCCAGGGCCCTCGCTTTCGACCCCAGACCCTTGTTTTTCAACTGATCTGAGGCGACTCCGCAGTGCCTCCAACCCGGTTCCTTTCCTTTTTCTGTGGCGTCCTGGTGTTGGGCATATCTTCTCGGCAGCGGAAGCTAAGCATGGGGCCAGATAGGGTCCCGGTAAGGCTAGAGGACGAGGCGTGGGGACACTCAGGTGCGTACTGGGAACCACCGTCCGCTCCTTTCCTAAGACCCTGGGTTAGCAAGGGTTTCCATGAAGTCAAGTGGCTGTGGGTGTGAAAGGGCGGGGCCGGCAGATTTGGCGTTCTTTGCTGGTGCTGTGCGGTTGGATGGGTTTCTTTTCACTTATCCTCCTGTGATTTGAGGCTACTGTGTAACCAGCTACTCTTTTGGAAATTAGGCAGAGGTTGCAGCTGGGCACGGTGCTACTGACAGCCTACATCATACTATACTGCAGTAACATGTTCCCAGCGCTGGAAACAGAGCTAAAGCAGGAGGTCGGTACCCCACCCCCACTCTTTCCAATAACTTCACAAAAACCCAATCCTAGACCAAAAGGTTCATTGTGGTGCATGCTGGCCTAGCTGGAAGTTTGCTTGTAGTTGGCTTTTTGGAAGGAAAGTGGGTAACATGGCCTGGCACTGTAGCCCAGGTGGACCTGGAACTCATTCTGTTGCCCAGACTAGCCTTGAACTTGCTCCTCGTACCTCCGCTTCCCTGGTACTGGAATTAATAGTGTGCCCCACACATGCTAGTACCCCAGACCTGTTGGAGATCGTGATTCCCAAGATCTAATAATTCGCTATTTGCATGGATTTTGCTTTTATTACCATATCCTAGGCAGGATGTTTGGTACTTTTTTGCTAAGAAGTCTGTCATCTGAATGTAATGCTCTGCTTGAGAATGCCTTTTCTTTCCCAGACTCTTCCTGATCCTTATGAGGATTTTATGCACCATCACCTCCAGTATTATGGATACTTTAAAGGTAATGCTCCATTCTTTGCCAGCACCACCAAGCTGAATTGTTGTTCAGACTCACTTTTTCTAGCTGATTAGTTGAAAAGTACTTCCAACCCTTAGTAAACTGCTGTCACCTCTGTCCAGGGACAGACTCACTATCTACAAAAGCACAAATGTCTCTTCTAAGCTCTTTAGTTCACTGGCCTATTTTTCACCAGTAACTACCACCTCTGAATTTCCATATGATGTTAAGATAGTTTTGCACGTAGATGTGTCTCACTATGTAGTCCAGAAAGGCAAGGAGCTCACTACTCTGTCTTAGGCTCTTGCACAGCTATGCCCAGCTTTTAGAGCTCACTACTCTGTCTTAGGCTCTTGCACAGCTATGCCCAGCTTTTAGAGTTTGGACATCTGGAGAGTCATTCATTGCCTTTCACTTTGTTCTTTATACACGTCTTGCCTTTTCTTTCGTCTTTGCTTTTCCCACTACTTTCTCTCTTGGTTCTGGAGACTGGACCTGTATACAGTACGCTATGCAAGTACCCTGCTAAGCTGCATCTCAAGTCCTTTTTATATAAATTTTAAAATTAGTTTGTGGTTTTAAAAAATTATTAGGGACTGAGGGTGTAGCTCAGTGGCAGAACACTTATCTGACATTACCCAGAGGCTACATTCAATCCCCAGCATCTTGAATTTTTTATTTTTATTTATTTATTTATTTGTTTGTTTGTTTTTTGAGATAGTCCATATATACCAGTTTAATTAGTACTCCATACTGACTTTCTTTGTCTAAAGCAAAGTTGGAGTTTATTAGGAAAAAATGTTTTTTTCTTGTTAGTGATAGTTGTTTTGTTTGTTTGCTTTTTTTATTTTATTATTTATTTATTTATTTATTTATTTATTTATTTATTTATTTATTTATTTGCCTTGGTGTTTGCCTGGAACTGGAACTACAGACAGTTGCTAGCTGCCATGTGGGTGCTGGGAATCGAACCCAGGTCCTCTGGAAGAGCAGACGGTGCTCTTAACCACTGAGCCATCTCTCCAGCCCCCTGTTTGTTTGCTTTTCAAGACAGAACAGTTTTGTAGTCTGATGTTTCTGTCCCTGCCAGAAACTCTCAAATACCCAGCAACCACTTCCCAAATAATTAAATCAGAGGCTTGATATTATAGTAGCTGCTAGGTCAGTAGCTCAAGCTTATTACCATCTAGCTCTCACACTTAAATTAACCCATAATTCTTATCTGGTACCTTTGCTCACTATAGCATTCTCATCTTCCTTCCTCTGTCTGTCTGGCACCCGCTTCTCTGCTTTTTCTCTTCCCAGAATTCTAGTCTGGTTGCCCTGTCTCTACTTCCTGCCTAGCTATGGGCTAATGAGTGTTTTGTTAAACCAATATGTGTAGTCATGTGTTTGCTTGTTTGGTTTGGATTTTGTTTTGTCTTGTTTTGCTTGTCTTGCCCAGCCAGTCTCACAGTTAGTCTTTAAATACACAAAGGCTTATATTAATGATAAGCTGGCTGATGGCTCAGATTGCAAGCTTCTGCCCCAAAAGCAAGATATAATAGAACATCAGTAAAGCCACATAGCCATGTAGCACTACACAGATTAATAAAAAAAAATGGGTTGAGTTCAATTATAAGAGCTAGCTGGTAATGAGTCTGAGCCCTAGGCCAGTTTGTAATTAAAATAAGCCTCTAAATAATTATTTTATAAGCAACTGTGAGACCACAAATCTTTACAGTGCACAAGAGCATTACAGAGCATTATCCCACAGGGCTTTTCTGTGTAGCTCTGGCTGTCCTGGAACTCAACTTTGTAACCCAAACTGGCCCCAAACTCACAGAGATCCACCTGCCTCACCTCCCCAGTGCTGGGATTAAAGGTGTGCACAACGACTGCCAGGTGCTTGGGTATTTTTGCCTACATGTATGTATATGCACCGTGTGTGTGTGTGTGTGTGTGTGTGTGTGTGTGTGTGTGTGTGTGTGTGTGTATGTGTACCTGAGGAGAACCATGTAGGTGATGGAAACCAACTTGGGTCCTCTGAAAGAGCAATAAGCACTCTTAAAATTCTGATCCACCTCTCCAGCCTGCTTGGTAATTGTGTTAATACAAAATTCTACCCTGTACCTTGACTAGCCTGTAATTTACTAGGTCGACAAAGCTGAAATTCTCTTGTCTCTACTTCAAAAGTACTAGAATTGCAAATATGTACCACCATGCCCAGGGTATATTTACAGATTTTGTACTTCAATTTTTGTATTATTATAAATGTTATGGTTCATATAGTACTTCCACTTTTTGTATCATTATAAATGTCATGGTTACAGGCTGGAGAGATGGCTCAGAGGTTAAGAGCACTGTCTGTCCTGAGTTCAATTCCCAGCACCCACATGGTGGCTCCTACCATCTGTAATGAGATCTGGTGCCCTCTTCTGTTTACTGTATACATAATAAATGTTATGGTTACATCATAGAACTGCATAGTTCCTCTAGGCCAGTCTCACACTTGCAATCTTCCTACCTTTGCCTCAAACTGAGCCATCTCTCTGGTTCCAAATGTTGTCTTTTAAATTTTAGAGGGCTTTTTTGTTTTGTTGTTGTTTTTTAAGCTAGGGTTAGAAGCACATACATGTAACCCCAGCACTGGAGGCTGAGCCAGGAGAATCAAGAGTACACGATGATCCTCAGCTACAAAAAGACAAGGAAATTCACCTTTATTACATTTGTTTTTAAATATATATAATTTATTTATTTGTATTTTATGTACATTGGTATTTTGCCTACATGTATATCTTTATAAAGGTGCTGAATCCCCTGGAACAGGAGTTACAGACAGTTGTTAGCTGCCATGTGGGTGCTAGGAATTGAACTCAGGACCTCTGGAAAAAACAGTCAGTGCTCTTAACCACTGAGCCATCTCTCCAGCCCACATTTCTTTTTTGTGTGTAAATGTGAGTGCACATATACCACTGTTCCTACATGGAGGGCAGAACAGGAGTTGGCTCTCTCCTAACTTTGCCCCACAAGGATCCAGCTCGGGTCCTCAGGCTTTGCTGTCAGCACCTTTTCTCTGAGCCACCTCGCCAGCCAGAAATTAATTCTCTAGTGTGACATTTTGTTTGGTTTTGCCTTTTTTTTTTTTTTTTTTTTTTTTTTAAGACAAGGTGTCTCTGGGCAGCCCTGGATGTCCTGGAACTCACTTTGTAGACTGGGTTGACTTTGAATTTAGAGATCCGATTGCCCCTGCCTCCTGAGTGCTGGGACTAAAGTCATGTACCACCATGCTTGCTGCGTTTTTATTTTTGTTTCCTTATTTTTTTTGGTCTTTTGAGGTTCTCCACCTCAATATATAGCTTTATTTTGCTTGTTTATTTTTGCATATCTGGGGTGTAAGCCTTACTAGGCAGGTGTTATACCACTGAACTAGATCTGCAACACTTAGCCTTTGAGACAAAGTCTTGCCATGTCATACAGTTGTATGTTCAAACTTGCAACCCTGCTACCTTTGCCTACCCACCATGACCAGTGTAATACTGATTGTGATTCTGGCAATCTTGTTCAACATTATTATTAACAATTTCTACTTTATTACTAATCTGTTGAAAAGAGAACTCAGATTTAATAAGTATCTTTAGGACAGAAAGGTTTGTATTTTAAAAAAAAAATTATGTGAATTGGTGTTTTGCCTATATGTGTAACTGTGTAAGGGTGTCAGATCTTGGAATCAGAGACAGTTGTTAACTGCCATGTGGATGCTGGGAATTGCCATGTGGATGCTGGGAATCAAACTCATGTCCTCCGGAAGAGCAGTCAGTGCTCTTAACCGCTGAGCAATCTCTCCAGCCCAGGACAGAAAGGCTTTTGAAGATGGGTATAGTGGTGAATTTCTTTAATCTCAGTACTTGGGAGGCAGGGACAGACAAATCTCTATGAATCTGAGGCCAGCCTGGTCTACATAGTGAGTTCCATAACAGCCAGAGGTACATAGTAAGACCTATATTCAAAAAGAAAAAGATTTTTAGTACAATGTGGTATATTCCTTTACATTTTGTGAATATATGTCACTGTGATTGGTTTAAAAAAGAAGCTGACTGGCAAATAGCTGAACAGGATAAGGTTAGGAGGAGAGCCAAACTGAGAATGCTAGGTGTGGGAGGCGGAGGTGGAGGCGGGTGTTGCAGACTAAAGTCACCAGCAGAAACAGGGAAGCAAGATAGGTATGCTGTACTAAGAAAAGGTACCAAGTCACAAGCAAAACATAGGTAAAAAATAAAGATTAATTTAAATGTAAGACTTAGCTAGTAACAAGCCTAAGCTATTGGTTGAGCATTTATAATTAATATAAGCCTCAGTGTGTTTATTTGTGAGCTGCTGGTGGGACAGAAAACTCTGTCTACACTATAATACTTTGTTCCTACTCTGGTACCTGCCTTCAATGGTGTTGGCTTTCTTAGCAGCTCTTAGAGCCACTGAATTTTTCCCCCTTCTAAACACCATTATAAAACCACCAACATACCATGGCATTAATTTCTACTCTCATTTCTCTTGTTAAATGGGAATAATTATTTTCACTTTGCACAAATTGGAAATGTGAGAGATCTTTTTAAAATGGGACGTGTTGGGGGCTGGAGAGATGGCTCAGCGGTTAAGAGCACCGTCTGCTCTTCTAGAGGACCCGAGTTCAATTCCCAGCACCCACATGGCAGCTAACAACTGTCTGTAGTTCCAATTCCAGGCAAACACCAAGGCAAATAAACAAATAAAGTTAAAAAAAAATGGGACGTGTTATTATAAAAGCCTGTGATGGGCAGTGATGATAAAAGTCGTGGTTTGGGTGATTGAGATTTTAAGTTGACCTTGGCACTAGAGATATTAAGCCATCCTGCAAACAATTTTAACTAAACTACTTACTCTTAGCCCAAAAAGGCAATCTACCAAATTCTACTACTCATCAGTGTGTTTGGAGGACTAGTCCTCGGTACATGATGAATGGCTCTTTTGGAGAAAGAAACGATTTGATCTCGGACACTTTGGAAAAAGAGACAGTTCTATGTGAGTAACTCCTCCAGCCTACACCCACCCAGAACCTTACTGCCTTGAGAACTCCAGGAACCTAGAAGAACATGACCAAATGTGGGGAAGCCAAGCTACTAACCTAGGCTCCTGGGTTTTTTGTTTGTTTCCTTTGATTTTTGTTTTGTTTTGTTAAGTGTGAGTGTTGTTTGGTTATTTATTTTTCATGTATTGTGTGCGCATGTGTGTATGCATGTGTGTGTGTGTGTGTGTGTGTGTGTTTGTGTGTGTGTGGTATGTGTGATGTGCCGTGTATATAGAGGTTAAATCTGTGAGAGTAGATTGTCTACTTCTACCCTGTTTGACGTGGGAATTGAACTCAGGTTACCAAGCCTTTACCTTCTGAGCCGTCTATCTCTCCAGCTCCAAAAATATGCTGTAAATTGGCTTGGATTATAGGTTTAAATTAAATTCTCTACATTCTAGATTTTTTTCCCTCAAATTTATTGGAAATCTTTTAAGACCCTCGTGAAGAGAATATGTATTTTTCACATTGAATTGCAGTTGCTGAGTGTACCTGAGTAAGGCAGTTTGCTTAAGAGTAGTGGGAAACAATTCCAGCTAACTTCAACAAAAGCAACATTATTTGCTTTTTGAAAAGATTTATTTATTTATTATGTTTACAGTATACAGAAGAGGGCACCAGATCTCATCACAGATGGTTGTGAGCCACCATGTGGTTGCTGGGAACTGAACTCAGGACCTCTGGAAGAGCAGTCAGTGCTCTTAGCCTCTGAGCCATCTCTCCAGCCCCCAGCATTATACATTTTAATTAAAATATAATTTTATCACTTTACCCCTTCCCTCTTCTCCCTCCAACTCCTCCCAAATCCCCTCCTGTCATCTCCTTCCAGGCTCCCCACTCTCAGATTAATAACCTTGTTTTCATTGATATTATTGTTACATGTATATATGTAGATGTATGCATAAGTATAAATACAACCTATTCAAGTGTATATAGTTTCAGGGATAACCCCTTTGTATTGAGCAACCAACTATGGGGCTCATTCCTGGGAGAGGCTAATTTTTTCTCTCTGCCTTAGTTACCTGTAGTTCTTTGTCTGGGGGTGAGATTCCCCATTCTGAGTTGGAGTTAGCACGTCTATTGATGTTGCTATTGTTCAGGGGTCTTGTTTAGGCAGTCACTTCTATGAGAGACTGTTTCACAGCAGACATCCCGATATTCTGGCTCTTAGAATCTTTCCACCCTCTCTCTCTTCAGCAATGTTTCCTGAGCTATAGATGTAGTAACTAAGATGGAGGTCTGTGAATCCAGGAACTGAGATGGAGGTGTTTGGATCCAGGAACTGGGATGCAGGTGTATGGATCCAGGAACTGAGATGGGAGTGTATGGATCCAGGAACTGGGATGAAGATGTATGGATGCAGGAACTGGGATGGAGGTATATGGATGTAGAAACTGGGATGGAGGTGTATGGATCCTGGAACTGAGATGGGGGTATGGATCCAGGAACTGGGATGGAGGTATATGGATCCAGGAACTAGGATGGAGATGTATGGATGCAGGAACTGAGATGGGGATGTACAGATGTAGAAACTGAGATGGAAGTGTATGGATGCAGGAACTGGGATGGAGGTGTATGGATGTAGGAACTGAGATGGAGGTGTATGGATCCAGGACCTGAGATGGAGGTGTATGGATGTAGGAACTGAGATGGAGGTGTATGGATGTAGGAACTGAGATGAAGGTGTATGGATGCAGAAACTGGGATGGAGGTGTATGAATGTATGAACTGGAATGGAGGTGTATGGATCCAGGAACTGGGATGGAGGTGTCCTTTGTGGGTGAGCCATACCATCCATTGATCTCTCGCTGTGTCTAGTTTGGTTTCCTATGATGGTTTTTATTTGCTGTCTAATGGGAGGTTAAAATAATTTTTTGTAGAAATTTAGGTAGCCTCTTAAATTCAAGGGCTGGGATGCAGCCTAATGTATCCATCAACACAGATTGTTGGATCCAAACCTCAATTCTTTTCTATGTTCTTTGCACCCTCGAGGGCCTGGTCTTGCCCTTACTCCCAGGTCAAGCTGCCATCAATGGGTTTCTAATTAACTTCCCAGTTTCTTCTCTTGTTCCAATTACTGACTCCCAATCCATTTTGAGCATGGCAATGTCCTTTTTAAACATACAACTATGACTATAGTTCCTTTAAAAAAAAAAAACACAAACTTTTGACCATCAAAAATTCAAAAGCCATAGACGGTAAGGCTAATAATTTTAGAACAAAAATTTAAATTTATTTCTAGGGAGAGGTGTGATAGCATGTGCCTATAATATCAGCCGCATTTGGGAGGCAGTGACTAGAGAGAATTCAGAATCAGACCAATCTTGATTACATAGTGATTTTGAAGTCAGGTTGGCCTATCCAACCTCAAAAAAACAAAACTACTTCTGTTTAGAAATAAATACCAAACAAAAAAAAAGCTAAGCATGCCCAAGCTGCAAACCACAACCACTGAACAGCTTGGGATCAGAAACACCCTGGACTGACTCCTTGGATCCCACTCCCCCTAGAGGAACACCTGACTCAGTCTTGAGGGAGGGAGGAGAAAACTGGATCTGCCAGGAGTAGAGACTGAACTAAGCAATATTGGGGCAGTGGGACCATGGGACTGCCTGCTGCCTGTCCAGGGAGGGGATGGGGAGTTGTGGAGAAGAGAGAATGACCTGATGTGGCGGGAGGGGGAAGGGACCTTGAATAAGGATATACAAGGATAGAAAGTGTGACTTCTTTGTTCATAATAATAATAGAAAAAAGAAAAAAAAGAAAGAAATACCACTAACAAAATAAAAGATGAAACTGGAAGAAAGTAGGATTACAGGTGTATACCACCACCACCACCTGGCCTCCGAGTGCTGGTGATTAAAGGCATGTGTCACCACTGCCAATAAAAATAAAAGTTTTAGAAAAAGATTTCTGTTGGGTGCAGTATGGGGGGCAGTGCCTTAAGTCCCAGCATTTGGAAGGCAGAGGAAGGCAAATTTCTGTGAGTTTGAGGCCCTACCTCTATTTTACTCTTCTTAAAGATACTTTTAGTATTACTTCTCATTAATATGCCATAATTATTTTAACTTTTTTTGATGGCTATCTTAGTTACTTCTGCCTTTTTCATTATTTGAGCACAATTTAATGATCTTTATTTATATCTTGAATAAATTTTGTAAGGCAAATTCTATACAAACACACACAATGTTAGGGATCAAACTCAGGGTCTTGTGCATGGTAATCAACAATTACATCTCCAGCCTTTGACTTCTTGAGACAGGGTCCTGCTAAACAGCTTGGGCCCCTGCTTCTATCTTCTGGCTACATTACAGGATTATGTATATGCACTACTTTATAGGTACTATACATTTTTTAAAAGATTATATCTCGGGGCTGGAGAGACGGCTCAGCGGTTAAGAGCACCCTCTGCTCTTCCAGAGGACCCGGGTTCGATTCCCAGCACCCACATGGCAGCTAACAACTGTCTGTAGTTCCAGTTCCAGGCAAACACCAAGGCAAATAAATAAATTAATAAATAATAAATAAATAAAGTTTAAAAAAAAAAAGATTATATCTCACTATGTAGCCCTGGCTGGCCTGGAACTCACTAGATATACCAGACTGGCCTCAAACTCACAGAAATTTGCCTTTCTCTGCCTCCTGAATGCTGGGACTTAAAGACACCCCTCCACTACGCCCAACATAAATAACTTTTTTTTTTTTTTTTGGCCAGGCAGTGAGGGTGTATGCCTTTAATCCCAACACTCTAGAGGCAGAGGCAGACCAATCTCTTAGTTCGAAGACAGCCTGGTCTACAGAGCAACTTCCAGGACAGCCAGGGCTACACAGAGAAACCCTGTCTCAACAGACAAACAAAAAAAATTATTTTTATTATTTTTAGGTTATGTATATGTGTTTGTGTTGTGTGAGTATGTGAACATGAGTGCCCTTGAGACCAGAGTTGGATCCCCTAGAGCTGGCGTTGCAGGAGGCTGTGAGCTCTGCAACCCTTTGGTGCTGGAAACTGAGCCCCAGTCCACTACAAGAACAGCAAGCATTCTCAATCCCTGAGCCACCCCTCCAGCCTCAGGCTCTCTTTGGTTTTCACATTGCTGTCTTTTCAAGTGTTTATTGTCTCACCCATTGATTATTGGGTAAAGGCTTAAACAGAGATCTAGGGGCCCAGTGTGGGGGTGAAAAGGAAAAGAAGATGAGAGTCAATGGGGAAAAAATGGTGCTTCTTTCTTTCTAGGGCCCACCTGTTTATCTTCAACTGGGCATGCTCAGATCGATGCTCTAAGCAGAGGTATTAAGCATCAGATAAGTATAACATGGACGTGAAATTCAGTCTGTCAATTGCTTCACTGTAGTTTTCTTTTTCCTTTCTTTCTTTGTTTCTTCCTTCCTTTCTTCTCCTCCTCCTCCTCTTCTTCCTTCTTCTTTTCTGAGACCAAACTCTGTGTAACAGCCTTAGCTGTCCTGGAACTCACTTTGTAGACCAGGCTAGCCTTGAACTTGTAGAGATCCACCTGCCTTTGCCTCCCAAGTGCTGGTGTGTTATCACTGCCTGGCTACTGTAGTTTTTGTTTTGTTTTGTTTTGTTTATATTTATTTATTTATTGTGCATACAGTTTACAGAAGAGGGCACCAGACCTCATCATAGATGGTTGTGAGCCACCATGTGGTTTTGCTGGGAATTGAACTCAGGACCTTTGGAAGAACAGTCAGTGCTCTTAACCTCTGAGCCATCTCTCCAGCCCCTTGTTGTTGTTTTTAAAGATTTACTTATTTATTGTATGTACTGTGTTCTGTCTGCATGCCACAAGAGGGCACAAGATCTCATTATAGATGGTTGTGAGCCACCATGTGGGTGCTGGGAATTGAACTAGGGACCAGTGGTCTTAACTTCTGAGCCATCTCTTCATAGTTTTTCTTTAATGTGTGTGCTTGCATGGCATATGCATATATATGTGTTTGTGGGTGCATGTACATGTTTAAAGGCCAGAGGTCGATGCTGTATGTTTTTATCTATTCCTCTCAACCTTATTTTTTGAGACAAGGTCCCTCTTACTGAACCTGGAACTCACTGACTTGGCTCCACTGTCTGGCCAGGGAGCTTCAGGAATCTACTTCCTCTGACCTGCCCCAAACTGGAATTAAAGATGTGTACCTTTATGCCTATTTCTTACATGGGTTTTGAGCATCTGAATCCACATCCTCATTCTTGCATAGCAAACAGTTTACCAGCTGGTAAATGGTAGTTCCCAGTTATTATTCCCAAGTTCTGGGAATTCTTTTATCATTTTTCTTTACTTTCTTCCTCTCTTCATTTTTTTTCTTAGTGTCTTTTTCAGATAGATAGATAGATAGATAGATAGAGAGAGAGAGAGAGAGAGAGAGAGAGAGTAGGCTGGAGAACAACATTGTCTGCCATCGTCAGAAATGCTGTTCAGAAGCCTAGGTCACCATGCCCCACATTTTTACCTGTGTCCTGGAGACTTAATTTCATCTCTGCTTTTTTTTCTGTAGTTTATGAAGTTTTTGTGCTTTCCCCCATAATGCTAATAGGAGAACTGAAAGTTCCCTTTTGTCACCTGAACAAATACAAAATAATAAGGCATATTAACATTATGTAGCCCACTGTTGAGAGATCTTGGATCCATTACCTTGATTTTTAAAAGTCTAGATGATGCACAATTTTAATGTAATAGTTCATAATCTTTCACCTTAACCTATGTCTCTAACCTCTTTATTGGTGGGGAGATGGTACAGTAGCAGCTTACTATTCATTCCCGGCTATCCTGAAACTCTCTGTGGAGATCAGACTAGCCTTGAACTCACAGAAATCTGTCTTCCTTCCTTTGCCTCCTAAGATATGGGATTAAAGCTATATGCTCGATACACCCAGATTGCTAATGTCTTACTACACTGTTTAAAAATATCTTAATTACTATAGAAGAACAGTAAAGCCTTCAAGGTGAAAAGCAAGTTGTTCATATATTTCCTTTTCCTTTTGGCAGATTCACTTATGCTGAATTCACCACTTCTTAGGAGCAGACAGCTTCTTTATGATGAACTGGATGAAATGAACCCACGTCTTCGAGAACCCCGAGAGCTCTTCTCATTCTTCTCTAGCCGAGGGCCAATGCAGGCTCCAAGGTGGCCAATAGAGTGTGAGGTCATCAAGGAAAACATTCATCATATCGGTAATATGACGTGTGTGTGTGTGTGTGTGTGTGTGTGTGTGTGTAGTCCTGGTATTTTATCTTACTTTATTACAAGGTCATAGAATTTAAAGTCATGTGTGTGTACACAAGTGTATGTGTACATGTTCTATGTGCATGTGGAAGCCAGAGAGCAGCCTCAGATATCATTTCTCAAGAGCGGCTACCTTGAGTTTTAAGACAGTGCCTCTCGCTGAGACCCACACCTCACAGACTAGGTGAGTCTGGTGGCAGACAGTTGCACAGATCCACCCGTCTCCACCCCCAGCACTGTGATTTACAGCCTCCCTTCCAGCTTCTTAGCACATGTTCAGGGCTCAGACTCTAGTTCTGGTGCTTGGACAGTTAGGCTGTCCCCAGTGGAGCCAACTTTCCAGTGCTTGGTTTCTCCTGCTGACACAGAAGGTGAGGCCACCCCACTTGTTGACTAACTAGAGCATAAACTAGAATGTTTCTGTGTTTAGCAGTGGGAAGACAGCTTCCTAAATCCTGTTTTCCCGGCCTTTGCCCACTAGTTCAGTCAGCGAGCTCCACTGGCCTGTGGACTCTTTTTTTTTTTTGTGATGTAAGTGATCCTGTCTGTGGACTCTTGGTACATAGTCTTTTGTATCTTTTCTGTTTCTTTTTTTGAGACCGAGTCCCACTGTGTAGCTCTAGCTAGTGAACAAAGGCTTGAGTTCTATCTCTAGCACCAAGAAAAACAAACATAAACAATTTTTCCATCCTCATAAAAAGCTCCAAATAAAGTTAGAACTGTGCCCATCACTATGGACTTTATCACTTACATTAAGACTGCTAACATACAATTGAACCTCTGAGAATACTATATTGCACACAGCAACCTAGGAAACAGACCTACGCAGCAACTGGCTGCTCTTCCTGAGGACCCACAGAGCTTCACAGCCAACTCTACTGCAGCTCCAGGAGATCTGACACCATCTTCTGCACTCCTCAGGCACCAGGCCTGTGCTGGTGCACAGACATACACTTACACAGGCAAAACATCCATACACATAATTAAAATTAATTAAAAACTGAATTATGGACCAACAGTGGTGGCACACGCCTTTGGTCCCAGCACTAGGGAGGCAGAGGCAGGTGGATCTCTGTGAGTTCGAGGCCAGCCTAGTCTACAGAGTGAGTTCCAAGACAGTCTCCAGAGCTACAAAGAGAAACCCTATCCCAAAAAAACCAAACCACACACACACACACACACACACACACACACACACACACACACACACAAAAGAATTACAAAAGCCTCATCACTTCTTACTACTGTTAAGAGACAAAAATTAACAATATCCTCTTACCAAGTTCTTTTCTTCTATGTCCATGGCTTTTATTAGTGACTATTCTTTAAAATGACATTTTCATGTCAGGAGTTGTAGTCAGAAGTTTTTCTGACCCACCCAGGCTTTTATTAGTGACTATTCTTTAAAATGACATTTTCATGTCAGGAGTTGTAGTCAGAAGTTTTTCTGACCCACCCAGGCAGTCACACAGCCATTTAATTCCAAATAACCACACAAAGTCCTATATTAATTACAAGCTGATCGGCCTATGGCTCAGGCTTATTACTTGCTAATTCTCTCTCTCTCTCTCTCTCTCTCTCTCTCTCTCTCTCTCTCTCTCTCTCTCTCTCTCTCTCTCAGGTTCTCAAGACAGGGTTTTTCTGTATTACTGCTATGGCTGGCCTCAGATTTACAGAGATCTGCTTGCCTCTGCCTCCAGAGAGCTAGGATTACAGGCTTGCACCACCACCTGGTACTTGTTAACTCTTTTTTTTTTTTTTTTTTTTAATTTATTTATTATACATACAGTATTCTGCCTTCAGGCCAGAAGAGGGCACCAGATCTCATTGTAGATGATGTGAGCCACCATATGGTTGCTGGGAATTGAACTCAGGACCTCTGGAAGAGCAGACAGTGCTCTTAACCTCTGACCCATCTCTCCAACCCCGTTAACTCTTACAGTTTAAGTTAATCCATATTTCTTTTTGTTTTGCCATGTGACTGGTTCTTATCCTGCTTTCTCTGTCTCTCGCTGGCATCTGCTGCTTTCTTCTGCGTCTCAGAATTTATCTAGTCTAGTTGCCCTGCCTCTATTTTTTGTCTAGCTACTTCACCAATCAGTGTTTTATTAAACCAATATTTACAATGACAAATATTTACAGTGTACAAAAGCACAATCCCACAGCATGTCTCCCTTTTTTCTTTTTAAAACTAGAACCTCAACTCTAATCTCCCTAGTATAGCTTTTTTCCTCACCATTATCTATAACAACTTTTAATCAACACTGTAAACAAAGACAAACACCCATAATCCATTTTGGGGGAATGTGGGCATAGTTCTCTAGACTACTTCCTGCTGATTGGGGGCACTGGTAAATCTTATGGGGACCCAGAGAAAATTTAGGATTATGGTCAAGTCCTGACTGATGTATTCTGTGACACTGGGTCATCTCAGCCAGTCTCCTTGAAGCTGTTCTAGATGCAGAGCTCAGAGGAAACTGAAACAGAGGTGCTCTGAAATGTTGGATTATCTGGGCCATCCATTCTCATCTGAGGCTTTTCAAGGGTGTTAGGGTAGATCTTCCATCCATCAAACCTGGTTTTTCTTAACCCAGAATGAATCCACAGACTCTAATTTCTGTGGAAATAAAAAGAAAACCTCTCCTGCAAATTAACATATCTTTTGACTTTAATTTTGAAGTCAAGGCATTTACAAAATATATAGGTTGGGTTAATCTAGCAGTATTTATAATCAAATGTCTTTTAGCAGCTTTTACTACTTCCTTTGCAGAAAAAAAATCTTAAAGACAAGACAATAACGTATAGTATCCAGACTCTCTGTGTAATTTTCATCTTTACATGACTTATATTTTTTTTTACTTTATTTTTTAAGGACTTTCTCTATCCTTTTTTCTTTTTCATTTCTCTCCCAAACCTGCTATATTTTTAAACATACTGTAAACTGTTTAGATGTTTGTCCGTTTGTTCCTGAATCTGTCTTTGCTATTTCTCTCTTTTTCTGACCACATCATTAATCTGCTGAGGTGTACCTAGGATTAAAGACTTGACTATGGCGTCTTGCTCTATCCAGATACTTGAGCTGTGAGAGCTTAGCTTCATGGCAGAAGTATTGGCAGGAACCATATTTACCACCCCAACTCTGGAGACTTTTAGGGTAGAGCACTACTACTCACTGCTCATAAACCTCATGTAACTGTTCAGCAGCAGGGCCTCTTAAAAAAGCCTCCAGGCTTTTGCCAATAAAGCTGAGTCAGGAAGCCTTTCGTAAAGGATCCCGAACCTCTGCTTGCCGCCAGCAAAAGCAGACAAACAAAAAACAATCCTCCCAAGAAAATGCTGCTACCAAGAAGCTGTGCTTGACTCTGTTCCCTTTTTGTCTGTTAGAGCAGGAACCTTAATCCAGCATATGTAGCTCCTGCTTGAACCAAGGCTTCTGTGAGACTTGAGGAACCTGACATGTTGCAGTTCAAGCCCACAGGCCACAGGGTCTCTGTACCATGGCCCACTTGAGAGATATAACTAAAAGGCTTTTTTTGGCTCCCTTTTGGAATCTTTTTAAAGCTTTCTCTATGTAGATTATTCTCCACATTGGAATGCTAAGAAGTAGTACCAGCCTTTAATCTCAGCACCTGGGAGACAGAGGCAAGTGGATCTCTGTGAGTTCAAGGCCAGCCAGTGTGTTCCAGAACATCTAGAGAAATATAGAGAAACCGTGCCTCAAAAAAACCAAGACAAACAAAAAGACAAAATTTCCAACTCTTAAATTTATTGCTGACAAAATAGCTTTATTTTCTATGAAACAAAATATGTACTTTTTCTTTTTTAATAATATGATTTTAATAATATGATTTTTTTATCATTTTAGTATGTTTGGTAATAGAAACTGTATTTCTGGGACTGGAGAGATGGCTCAGTGGTTAAGAGCTTGCCTTACTTAGGGTAACTATTGCCATGATGAAACATGGAAGGAACAGGATTATTAGGCTTACATTTCTACATTAAAGTTCATCATCAAAGGGAGTCAGGACAGGAGCTCAAACAGGGCAAGAACCTAGAGGCAGGAACTGATGCAGAGGCCATGGAGGGGTGCTGCTTACTGGCTTGCTTCTTGTGACTTGCTCAGCCTGCTTTCTTAAAGAGTTCAGGACCACCAGCCTAGGGATGGCACCACCCACAAGGGGCTGGGCCCTCCCCCATCAATCACTAATTAAGAAAATGCCCTACAGGTGCTGTTGGATTATGCTTTTGTATACTGCAAATATTTGTCATTGCAAATACTGATTTAATAAAATGCTGATTGGTCAAGTAGCTAGACAGGAAATAGAGATGAGGTAACCAGACGAGGAGAATTCTGGGAAGCCGAAGAGCAGGGAGAGAGATGACAGTGAGATGCAGAGGAATTGGGAGGAGAATGCTGCTCTGAGAAAAGGTGCCAAGCCATGTGGCTAAATAAAATAGAAATATGGGTTAGTTTAAGAGTAAGAGTTTCCAAGTAATAAACCTGAGCTATAGACCAATCAGCATGTAATTAATATAAGCCTTTGTGTGATTACTTGGGACCAAGTGGCTATGGGCCAGGACTTTGGGGCTAGGCTGGCCCAGAAACTTCTGGCTACATACAGGCTTGCCTGAAGCCAGATCTTATGGAGACATTTTCTTAATTGAGGTTCCCCGCTTTCAGATGACTATAGTTTGTGTCACATTACCAGCCAGCATAGAGCTCTTTCTTCTCTTGCAGAGGATCTGAGTTCAGGTCCTAGCACCCAGACCAGATGGCTCACAGCTTCTGTGACTCTGGCTTCACAGGCACCTGTACACACTTGGTCAAACACACACACACACACACACACACACATTAAAAAGCATACAGGAAACACAGGGTCAAATTGCAACCATTTATATCCATCTTCTGCCATATTTAAGTTATGATTTTGGGTGAAAGGCCTAACCAAACAAGCCTGATAAGCTGGATTTGAACCCCAGAATATTCATAAAAAGTTCAATATGGTGGCAGGTGTCTGTGACCCCAGCACTCCTAGGAGATGGAGACAGAATTGTTTGAAAGCTTGAGATCCAGCTAGCCTTGAGTACATAGTCAAAGAGAAGAAACACAAGGAGAAGAAACATGCAGAAGAGAGCAAATTTCCCAAAGCTATCCTCAGAGCTCCCTCGGGCACACACACACACACACAATTCAAATCAAATTTATGATTTTACTGTCGCAGTATCAAGCTCTGTGGTCACACCCAGGACCCCATGAATGTTAGACACAGGTTGCTTATCAGCACTGGCCCATAGTTGTTATGTAAAGAATAACAAAGATAATTTATAAACAGACTGGAAGCTTGGAATGAGAATTAAGTTGAGTTGAACAACATTAATCATTTAATTATAATTTTATGTTAATCTTGATTGTGCTCTGTATATTGTTCCTTATTCTTTTGAAAATATCTTCTTTCAGAGTGGGTTCCACCTGAACCAGAATATTTCTATCAGCCCACAGGAGATGAAAAAGTCCCGGAGATTGTGGGAGAAGAACAAGGCTCGGTGGTTTACCAGTTAGAGTCAGGTAGTGTCACCGCACTGAACAGATTAACCATGGTGAAGTTACAGTAAACTTAGTGTGCGCAGTAAAAGTGATTTTAATTTTTAAAACTGCATCTATGTGTCTGTGTGTTTATGGGCACACATGCCATGATGCACGTTTGGAGATCCGAACACAGCTTCGGTCAGTTCTCTCCCATCTTTACGTGGGTTCCAGGGAGAAAACTGAAGTCATCAGGCCAATGCAGCCCCTTTACCCTCTGAGCCGTCTTGCCAGCCCTAAAATTAATTTTGTATCTTTTCTTTTTCATAACAATAATTTTTGTATGAATAAGGAGGTTTATTGTATGGGAAAAGGCATACCACAATGAACATAGATATTGGTCAGAGAACAAATTTTGGAAGACATTTCTGTCCCTCTACCTTGTGGAACCCAGGGTTTGAGCTCAGGTTGTCAGGTTTGATGGCAATTTCCTTTACTTTTCGAATGATCTCACTGGCCCTAATAGTGATTTTAAAAATTAAAACCTTGATAGTCATAACTGATCAGCTGTATATTTTCATTAGTTTATATGGTGATATGTTATATATTTAATAAAATCAATCTGGAATATCAGAGAACAGATCCACCCATAGTCAATCCAGGAGAGTCAGAGAGTGGTAACTCATGCCTTTAATTCCAGCCTCCCCCCAACACCCCACCACTGGGAGAGGCAACCTGCCTTTAATCCCAAAACTCCAGAAACAGAGATCTTTTTGTGTTTCTGTGAGTTCAAGGCTAACTTCCGAACAGTAGTAGCTCACACCTTTAGTCTTAACCTGGATGTGAAACAACTGGGCGAAGAAAGTATTTAAGAGAGGCTTCCTAAGAGATTCATTCTATAGGAGCACAGGAGTGAGGCGGGGAAGCTGGAAGATAACTGGGTGAGTTTGACTGTGGTGTTTCCTCTCTCTGATATTCCAGCTTTCCCCCCATATCTGGCTCTGAGTTTTATTTAATACAACCAGAATTCATGCAACAAGTTCATTTATTTATTTGCTTGTTTGTTTTCCAGACAGGGGTTTCTCTATGTAGCCCTGATTATTCTGGAACTTCATATGTAGATCATGCTGGTTTTGAACTCACAGAGATCTGCCTGTCTCTGCCCTCCCCCCAAATCCTGGAATTAAAGGTGTGCACCGCAACCACCCAGCCAATAGTTTATTTTTAATTACTTTTAAATATTACCTTCTGTATGATTTTTTTTCCTGCATGAATGTCTGTGCATCACATGTGTGCAGTGACCATGGAGGTTACAGAAGGCACATCAAATTTCCTGAAACTAGAGTTACAGGTAATTGTGAGATACCATGTGGGTGCTGGAAATTCAATCCAGGTTCTCTGGATCAACAGCCAACTCTTTTAACCACTGAGCCACCTTTCCAACTCTTCAATAGTTCTTTTTTATTTTAAAAATTTTTTCGGTGGTTGTTTTTAAAATAGAGTTTCTCTGTGTAGCCCTGACCCTGACTGTCCTGGAACTCACTCTGCAGACCAGGCTGGCCTTGAACTCACAGAGATCTGCCTCTGCCCCTTCAGTGCTGGGATTAAAGATATCTGCCACTACTGCCTGGCTTCAATAATTCTATCAAATGATATATTTTTCTTTTTTTAATATTTATTTTTTATTTTATGTGAATTGGTGTTTTACCTGCCTGTATAACTGTGTGAGGGTGTCAGATCATGGAATTACAGGCAGTTGTTAGCTGCCATGTGGATGCTGGGAATCGAACTCAAGTCCTCTGGAAGAACAGTCAGTGCCCTTAACTGTTGGGACATCTCTCCAGCCCCTTTTCTTTTCTTTTATACTTTTACTTATTTATTTATTCTTTTTTTCCTTTTTGAGACAGGACCCTTCTATGTAGCCCTGGCTGGCCTGAAACTTGATACTGTTAGATCAATCTATCCTTGAACTCACTGAGATCCACCTGCCTGCCTCTGCCACCAGTGCTGAGATTACAGGTGTGTAATCTCAACATGCCTGGCACGGTTTTCTTTTCTTTCTTTCTGCTCTTTTCTTTTCTTTCTTTCTTTTTTTTTTTTTTTTGTTTTTAACAAATGTTACTGTGCTACAGAAGTTAGACCACCTTAAATATAACTTTGAAATGTTAAAAAAAATGAAATTTTTATATTAATGGCTTCTGTTTGCCAAACTGGACTTTGCATGGAACACAGATTTCCATGAAAACTCTGAACTGTGTGGCCTTGAAGCTTCAGCTGGAGTGTGCCTTTTCACCCTTAGCTTTATTTATGCCCCTACTTCCTCTCCTTTGTCATGGTTTATTCTCCAGCTGTCATCTAAGTCTACATTGACAAGACTGCACATGGAACAGGAGGATCAGTTATGAAAGTCAGTTCCTTGAGGCTGGGAGTGAAGTGTACACTTTTAATCCCAGCACTTAGGAGGTAGAGGCAGGCAGATCTCTGTGAGTTCAAGGCCAGCCAGGCAGGGCTACATACATACATGCATTTATATGATTATATGACTAAATATGTAGGTATATATGTGTATATATATGCACATGCACACACACACACACACACACACACACACACACACACACACACACATCCCTAAGGCCAGAGAGATGGCTCAGCAGTAAAAGCACTTGCTGCTCTTCCAGAAGACCTGAGTTTGGTTGCCATCATCCACAGAGGGCTCACAACCTCCTGTAACTGCAGCCCCAGGGCATGTTCTCTACTGATCTCCATGGGTACTTGCACATATGTGACATGCACATTCAAATGAAGAAAAAATAAATTTTAAAAGTCAGATCCCTTACAAACATTGATGTTTGGTTAATGATCCAGGGCCAGCATATTTGATAGCAATATCTTGGTAATTGGTGAGTGCTAACATCTGAAATATATGCTAAATATTATAATATTATATATTAATATAATAATAAATTTAATTCAAGTATAGTAAGATTTGCTTACCATTGTAATCTTCATATCAAATTTAGAATTTTATAAAGTACATTATATATATTAAAATTGCTTAAATTACAAGTCATTAACAAATAAGTGAGAAAATAAATTTTCATCAAGTTAACAAAAATATCATAGAAAGATGATGACATAGGTCCTTTGGGACATAGTGCTGACCAGGCTGTGGGGAAAGGGAAATCCTTGGCACTGTGAAGATCTACGTACCTTTTTGGCAGTAACTGGAGAACCTGAGGATGCTGGGCTGGGGACAAAGCAGCCCGGATGGAAAGCACTTGCTCAGCAGTTCCCAATCCTGGGCTCTGTCAGAGCACCACAGTAGACAGCAATGGGAAGACTGAACCAGGCACCAAGAATCCAAGCATATCCTCCACCATAGGGAGGGCCAGGTCAGCCTGAAAACAGACCCTGGCTCAAAAAACAACCAAAGAAAATCAAGAGGGTGGGCCTGGTGTGACACAAGCCTTTAATGCCAACAGGGGCAGAACATGTGAATCTCTGTGAATTGAGACCATCCTGGTCTATGTAGCAACGTCCAAGTCAGCCAGACATACACAGAGAGACTCGGTCTCAAAAGAATAAAAGTGATTATGTAATACACTGAATTTGATGATGTAATACTCTCACTGACTTTGTCTGCAAAGCCATGGAAAATTATTTAACAATTTATTATTATTCCAAGAATTAGGAAGAAGGGATTATAAATAACGTACATTTTTGTTTTTTAAAGTTACATTTATTTATTTAGAGGAGCACGTGTAGCACAGCACATGTTTGGAGAGGAGGGAATGACTCATTAGGGTTGGTACTCCTGCTTTCAGCACGCAGATCCATGGGCTTGGTGACAAGCATCTCTATCTATTGAGCCCTCTGGGTGGCCTAACTACATTTTCAGGTCTTGCTATAGCTTTGTTTTATGCTTTAAAAAGTTAATGGGTAATGTTCAAGTACACTTTTAAAAAAGATTCTTAGTTTTAATTGTGTCTATCTGAGTGTAGGTATGTGTCTGTGTGTATGTGAGTGGACTGTTCTTAGAGACCAGGAGAGGCTGCTGGGTCCCCTGGAACCAGAGTTGCAGGCAGTTATGTGCCCCTAATGTGTGCACTGAGAGTCAAACTCCTGTTTCTACCAGAGCAGCCCCATTGCGCTGTTTTAAGGGTAAAATGTTCACTATAACCTTTATTTTCGCTAATCACTGCCACTTTGATTCTTCTCTAGGCACACTCACCCATGCCAATTCTTCTCAAACTTCTGTTTTCATTATATTCTGGAAGCATATGCCAAAACATTGTGTGCAATATGCTTTATTTTCTATTATCTTTTTTTAAATTGATAGGTTCTATTTGAATGTTTTGTAGAATAACATTTTTAATATTTTCAGATCTTCTTTAGAAAGCAACCAAAAAAGTCACTGTTTCTTATTTCATTCTGTTTCATCCGTAGGATGTTAGGGTTGGTGGTTTTGGTTCTGATGTCGGGATATCGTTTTGCTGTGTGGCCTGGAGGTCCTCCAGTTCCAGGGAGCTTGGCTAGAATATCAGTTTTTATCAGGGTTTATATGGAAACAAGCGGTATGTGCAATGTCAAGGGAAGCCATGAAGCAAAAGGATGTTCTCTAAACCATTTAAAAGACTTCAGAGTGCCAGGTAGTGGTGGTACATGCCCTTAACCCCAGCATTGAGGAGGCAGAGGCAAGGGGAAATCTCTGTGAGTTAAAGGCTAGCCTGGCCTACAAAGGACAAAGAAACCCTGTCTCACCATGTGGGTGCTGGGAATTGAACTCAGGACCTCTGGAAGAACAGTCAGTGCTCTTGACCTCTGAGCCATCTCTCCAGCCCCAAGAAACCCTGTCTCAAAAAACAAATAAACAAACAAAGCACAGCAAAAATTAAATTAATAAATAAATAACTTTGGGCTGGAGAAATGGCTCTAAGGTTAAGAGCAGTGGCTGCTCTTCCAGAGATCCTGAGTTAACCACATGGTGGCTCACAAACATCTATAATAAGATCTGGTGCCCTCTTCTGGCAGGTATAGAAAATAAATAAATAAATAGATAGATAAATAACTTCAGAGGGATGCACTGTTGAAAATTAAGTTCTTCTGCTAGAGATGTAGTTTAATTGGGAGAACACTGAACTGGCACAGTGAGGTTCTGTATTCTACCATGTGCAAAAACATCTAACATCAATAAAATTAAGTGCCCCACTAAGGACAGTAAATAGCCCACTGAATAGTCATAGGGTTTATAGGGCTCAGTAAAGACTTGCTGAATGAATGAATTCTGAGTAGAGTGTAGCCTAATGGTGTCTTTCTCATCTGCAGTGCCCACAGAAGGTGCCTACTTCACCAGTTCCAGAGTAGGAGGCAAACGAGGCCTTATCAAGGAGCTCGCTGTGACACTGCAAGGGCCAGAAGATAATACTCTATTGTTTGAGTCAAGGTTTGAAAGTGGGAATCTGCAGAAAGCTATCAGAGTGTGAGTAACAAGGAGTTTCTCAAAGGGTGCCGACTGGAGCCTGAGAGGCGTCTTTAGGATGATTTCAGGAATTTGGAATCTTTGCCAGAAAGAGGTGGTAGAAAATGTATTCAGGGGACAAAGAAGAACGGAATAATTATGATGAATTTTTCCCCAGAATAAAACACTAAGCTATTTATTCTGTTTATGAAAGATAAAAAGAGCTCACTTAAAGGTTGTATCAGTGGGCCAGCAAGATGCCTCAGTGGGTAACGTCACTTGCCTGATGCCCTGAGTTCAATCCCTGGACTCCATGTAAAGGAGGAAACAGAGAACCAGCGCCCCAGGACTGGCCTGTTGCCTCCACGCAGATGCCAACGCACACCCATGCTCATACACACGGCAATAATGATGTGTAAAATCTTAACATGTTTGTTAGTAAGAAATATATGCAACATAAGAAGTCTGAACTTTTTATGTAAGAACTGTCAGCAGTTTGGTATGTATGTCCAAATGCATATATGGTGTTGGTTTTTCACCTGAGAACAGACGCACTACCAGCTGCCACACCAAAGTTTATTCAGGAAAGTTGCCGGGTGGGTACAAGGGAAGAGAAGCAGAAGAGAAAAGAGAACAACCTTCTTCATGGTGTCTCCTTATAAGAGACTGGATGGGCACAGATTTACATAGCCACGGCCTATATTCTGCCCTCGCCTTGTTGGATTATCAGACTAGAACGTTTACCACGTGGCTGCTGCGAGCCAGGAATTCTTACATATGTAATATACACAATTACATGTATAAATATATAAATACTAATGCCTCTTATCTTTACTTGTGAAAGCTGAGCACAGTGACACGTGCTTGTTTGTAGTTCCACCTACTCAGGTTACAGAAGAAGGAGGTTTGCCTAAGCATAGGAGTTCAAGTGTGTCTCTGTGAGTTTGAGGCTGGCCTAGTCTACCGAGTGATTTCCAAGGCTTTATAGAGAAACCCTATCCCAAAACAAACAAAACCCAGGGGCTGGAGCAATGGCTCACCAGTTCCAGGGGATCTGACTGCCTTTTCTTCTGACCTTCACAGCCCCAGGACACACATGGTGCATATACATACATTCAGGGAAAGCATTCATATATATAAAGAAAACTAAAGAAATTTTTAAATTGAACCAGTGCCTAACACATACTAAGCACATACCCTACCACTAAGCTATACCCCTGACCACCACTTCTTATTGGTTGATTGATAGATTGATTGATTTTTCCCTAAGACAAGGTTTCTCTGTGTAGCCCTGGCTGTCCTGGAACTCATTCTGTAGACCAGATTGGCCTTAAGTATTGGGACTAAAGACATAGTCTACCATGACCCAGCTTCTTATTTCAATATACATTTTCTTAATTATGCACACGATACATTTTATTTCTTGCCATGTACATTTCCTTTTGTAAATTCTTTTTCCATCTCTACTTCTTGTATTTTGGGACACAATTTTCTATATCTCTGAGATTGGCCTTAATAATCCTCCTGCTTCAGACTCCAGATGCTAGGACTATAGGTGTGCATGACTATGCCTAGTTTTTTCTTTAAAAAAAAAAATCCTCTTTTGGAGGCGAGAGGACATACATGTGGCATGCTGCATAAACATGTATATATGCATGAGTATTTGTATGGGTCAGAGGACAGCTTGATTCTCTCTTCCTGTGTGAGTTCTGGGGACTGAACTCAGGTCCTCAGCCTTGGTGGCGAGTACCCTTTCCCACTGAGCCATCTTGCCAACCCCCATTTCTTGCTTCCTTTAAGCAAAGTGAATATATTCCAGAGATGTCTTCTCACCGTAAATACTTGACGACCAGAAAATAATTAACACTGAGGTTTAGTAGTTTTCGCAATGTGAGTTCATCTGTAAAATGGACAGTTAAGCAAGCAGCCGAGAGAGGGCGCTGTTCAACGTGTTTCAGAGAAACACCCGGTGACTAGAAACTGCTAGTAGATGGTCTAGAAAGACACCAACAAGTTAACAGAACCTCCAGACATCCCATGCAGCAGTAAATTTGTTTGGCTTTTTGAAATAAGGCTTCCCTAACTTCAAAAAGTCTAAATAATTCAAGCTAGCCTCAAATTCACTGTATAGTCCAGGCTGGCTTAGAAATTAAGATCCTCTTGACTCAGCCTCCCCCATGCTTGGATTGTAGGTGTGTCCCACCACACCCAGATCACAGTGAGATCGGAGACTACTCCTCAATCCCAAAGTTTCCTTTTTCGGATTTCAGCAGTTTATTCTGTGACATGGGGAGTGGGTGAACTAGAAAAGAAGCATCTGTGTAGAGGCAGGTGCGCTCAATCTATTTCTGCAAGGAGAAAACAATACTTTCTTCCCACATTTGCTTTGAGAAGGAGGTGATGAGGTTGTAGAAATGTTCTGTTTTTCTTTTCATTACAGAGGCATCTATGAGTATGAACTCACCTTGCGAACTGATCTCTACACAGACAAACACACCCAGTGGTTTTACTTTCGAGTTCAGAATACCAGGAAAGATGTCACCTACCGCTTTACTATCGTCAACCTGCTGAAGCCCAAGAGCCTTTATGCAGTAGGGATGAAGCCACTTATGTACTCTCAGTTGGATGCCCTCACCTACAACATTGGCTGGAGAAGAGAAGGCCATGAGATCAAGTACTATAAGAACAACATGGATGACGGGCAGCAGCCTTTCTACTGCCTCACCTGGACCGTTCAGTTTCCCCATGACCAGGACACGTGCTTCTTTGCACACTTTTACCCATATACCTACACGGACTTGCAGTGCTATCTTTTGTCAATAGCAAACAACCCCATCCAGTCTCAGTTCTGCAAGCTCCGGGCTTTATGCAGAAGCCTAGCAGGGAATACTGTCTACTTGCTTACCATCACCAACCCATCCAGGACCCCTCAAGAGGCAGCTGCAAAGAAAGCTGTGGTGCTGAGTGCCAGGGTCCACCCTGGAGAAAGTAATGGCTCCTGGATCATGAGAGGTTTTCTAGACTTCATCCTTAGCAACTCCCCAGATGCCCAGCTCCTCAGGGATATCTTTGTCTTCAAGGTGATTCCCATGTTAAATCCAGATGGCGTGATTGTGGGGAATTACCGGTGTTCGTTGGCTGGAAGGGACTTGAACAGGCATTATAAAACCGTTCTTAAGGATTCTTTCCCCTGCATTTGGTACGCCAAGAATATGATCAAAAGGTGAGACCTCTTTGTGGAAAAATTCTGTGAATGCTGTGAATCTTAATGCCAGATACTCCTTTCTGTGAGGAGGAAGGTCTCATTAGTTTAGTATGCCTTTGGGGAGTCTTGGACTGTGAGTTAATTTTCAGGCTTTTAAATCACATCAGATCTTTAAAAGGAAATGGGGCCTGTATCACCGTATCTGAAGGAGGCTCCCTCACAGCAGGGGCTCCCTCTGGGACCCTAGATCACTACCTTGGTAGCTAGCTTTAAGGATGTAATCTAATGGTTTTTGGTAGAGGGTATTGGGGAGAAAAGAAAGACCTGCCAAAGCCACATGCTTTGTGGGCTAGTTCCTTCAATATCAACCGTTTCACACCCCACCCCTCTGGAACTGAATTTCAGCTCTAACACATGCTAAGCAAGCAAGCACTCTACCACTGAGCTATAGTCTCAATTTCATCTTATTTTTTGAGACAGAATCTCTCACTGAACCTAGAACTTTCTGTTTTGGTTGGACTTGCTGGCTTTCTAGCCCCTGGGATCTGCGTGTCTCTCCAGCCATCCTCTCCATGTTGATCTTTTAGACACTCAGCACCATGGAGATCAGAACTCAGGTCTTCATGCTTGCTCAGCAAACATTTTACCAGCAGAGCCATCTCTCCAGCCCAGTTATTTCATGTTTATGTTTGATGAAGGGTCTGCCATGGAGCTCACTATTTCACTGCATGGACCAGATCAGACCCGCCTCAAACCAGAGATTTGCCTCCCTCTGTTGGAATTAAAGACTTGTGCCAGCATGCTAGGCTCAGTCTTTTTCTCTTTCTTTTTTCCTTCCTTCCTTCCTTTCTTTATTTTTTTTTCTCTTTTTGTCTTTTTAACACAAAGTTTCTCTGCATAGAATTCATTCTGGATGTTCTAGAATTCACCCTATACAACAGGCTGGCCTTGAACTCACAGAGATCCACCTGCCTTTGCCTACTGAGTGTTGGGATTAAAAGCATGCTCTTCCATGCCTGGCAAGTTGTTTCTTTTTTTTTTAATATTTATGATTTTTGGGAATTTCATTCATATCTGTTATAATGTTTGTGTTTCAATTTCTAGTTTTATTGAAGTAGGTCTTCCCTTTTTTTTGTTTAATTTGGTTAAGAATTTGCCATTTGTGTTTAATCCTTAAAACATAATAAATAAAATTTTAAAAAATATTTATTTTTATTTTATGTGAATTGGTGTTTTGCCTGCATGTATAACTGTGTAAGGGATCAGATCTTAGAATTACAGACAGTTGTGAGCTGCCATGTGGATGCTGGGAATCGAACTCAGGTCCTCTGGAAGAACAATCAGTGCTCTTAACCGCTGAGCCATCTCTCCAGCCCCCACGTTGCTTCATTTTTAAATCAAACAATTGGATGAGATAGAAAAGGTCAGGGGACTTTTACTACTTATATAAAACTGTAATTATAGTGAAGCTCAATGCTTAAGTGTAAAGTAACAGATACTATGATTAATTCTTTACACATTGACCCTTTTACTCTCCTCATTAACCTTATGAGATTACGTGTGGTCAATATCCACTATTGCATGCAATAAGGAAATTGAGTTCCAAAACTGTTTTTAAAAGTTTAAACAAAGTCTTAGAGCTAATAAGCAACAGGGTGGGGATTTGGACACAGGCTCTCTGACTCCAGAATCTGACTCTCCTAATATCATCAAATGCTTCTAATGAAGGTAAAGTAGTAAATCAGCCCCCACTTTTCAAGCCTTGTGAAAGCAGCTTGAAAATGAAGCACCCATTAAAAAAAAATGGAGCGTCCTCTCCACTGGAGGTGAATGAATGATATGAATGAGTTTCTAATCTTCTAATCATACCTGTGTGGAGAGACCTGAGAAGGGTTGGGCTGAGGCATTGGCTAACCTGGGAGAATTGGTTTTCCTATTGACTGATTCTGTGACCATAGGTAGAGAAGTGATTTAATCTCATATGAGTTTGGATGCCCACTGCATCCTTTGTTCCTCAATAGACTTCTGGAAGAAAGAGAGGTTCTCTTGTATTGTGATTTCCATGGGCACAGTCGCAAGAACAATATCTTCCTGTATGGCTGTAACAGCAACAGTCGCAGGCACTGGCTTCATGAGCGGGTCTTTCCTTTAATGTTAAGCAAAAACGCACCAGATAAGGTAAGCATGCGCCTTACACTTCTGACTGAGGATCAGCACACTTCCTAGGTGAAGTGTCTTAATTGACTCATTGTGTTTAATGTTAATGAATCCCTGGAATCAAGAGTGCTGAGAATTAAAGTGTGGCTTAAGAGTTATTGGATCAGGGACTGGAGAGATGGCTCAGTGATTAAGAGCACTTGCTGCCCTTGCAGAGGGCCAGGGTTTAGTTCCAAGCACCTATATGATGACCCAGAACCATCCATCACTCCAATTCTAGGGGATCTGCTCTCTTCTGATCTCTGAGAGTACCAGGCACACATATGACACACATACACACATCTCTGAAAAACACACGCACAAACATTTTAAATCTAAAAGAAATATTTTTTGTTTTCTTTTTGAAGATAGGGTTTCTCTGTGTAGCCCTGGTTGTCCTGAAACTCACTCTGTAGACCAGGCTGGCCTCCAACTCAGAAAGATTCTCCTAAAGGCATGAAACACCATGCCTAGCTTTAAGAGAAAAAAAAAGAGTTTTCAAATAATTTTTTAATGTTGTTGAGTCATCCAGGCATTGTGGTACAAGTGTTTAATTCCAGCACTCTGGAGGCAAAAGCAGACAGATCTCTGACTTTGAGAACAGCCTACTACTCTATATAGCAAGCTCCAGACCAGCCATGGCTAGAAAGATTCAGTCAAAAAACAAAAAAGGAAAGAAATTGCTAGTCCGTGACTTGATAACAGATCAGGTGGGAAATTATCCACATAGTGGAATGTTATTTGCAATAACGTAAGTTTTTTAATTTTTAAATATTTATTTTTATTTTATATGAATTGGTGTTTTGCCTGCATGTATAACTGTGTAAGAGTGTCAGATCTAGGGATTACAGACAGTTGTTAGCTGCCATGTGGTTGCTGGGAATTGAATTCCAGTCCTCTGGAAGAACAGTCAGTGTTCTTAACTGCTGAGCCATCTCTCCAGCCCAACAATAACATAAGTTTTAAATGTTGATATGCTAGCACACAGATGCACCTGGATCACATTAGGTGAAAGAAGTCTGATGACGTACCATCTGATTCCACTGCATTCAGTGTTCAAAAAAGATCACAGTAGAGGTCAACCAGTGTCTTGTTTGTGCTATTGGGCAATATCTGCAGAAAAGGCAAATCTGCCTTTGCTTGCTCATCCTCAGAACAGGGCAGAAGGAGAACGCCACAGCCACAGTGTGAGGTCAGAGGACAGCTGTCCGGAATCGGTTTCTCCTTCTACCGTGTGGGTTCAGGGATAAAAGTCAGGTCTGCAGACACGGTGATCTATCTTGCCAGCCTGGTCTACCGAGCTAGATTTAGGAGAGCCAGGGCTACACGAGGAAACCCTGTGTTGAAAAAAAATAGTGACTTCGTTGAACATACTTTAGGAAATAATGTGTAAAATGAGAGTGACTCTCAAAGAACATTTTTGTCTGCTGTCAATGACTCTTGGGCGTCTTGGGTCGGCTGATTTCTTTAACTAATAGGATTTGGGTTTCTTTCCAGTTCTCCTTTGACAGTTGTAACTTTAAGGTCCAAAAGTGCAAAGAGGGAACAGGAAGAGTTGTGATGTGGCGGATGGGCATCCTAAACAGCTACACCATAGAATCCACCTTTGGCGGCTCCACCCTGGGTAAGGAAAAGGCTGGCACAGCGTTTGGGGGAAGAAAGGCTTGGGAAAGGCAGAGAAATAACTGGTGCGGCAGGGCTCCTTGCTAGCATTAGGTATGTAAGTAGGAATGTGGAACACAGTACATCGCTGAACTGCACATCACGGTGTTTCCTCAGGACCTGGAGTCAGGACTGCAGTTTGACTTCCAGCTACATTACTAAGTTCTGATCTCCTGGGTCAGTTAGCTTCTTTGATGCTCCCATTACCTCTGAGTGATGATAATAGGGTCTGGGTTGTGAATACTGCTTTAGCAGGCAGTACCTGCCACAGAGTAAAACCAAAATAATTTTAAAAGAACTTGATAATCCATTACAGTGGTAAACTTTTTCATTGTCAAAGAGTCTTCTAAACCAAACTGAAGCTAGGAGAGCAATCTAGTTCAGAAACATACTATTCTAGAATAAGAATAGTATTTTAAATTTACTTTTATTTTGACTTTTAAAAAATTTTACTTTTATTTTTATTCATGTGTATTGTGTCTCTGTGTGTGTGTGTGTGTATACCATGTGTGTCTGTCTATCAGTCTGTCTGTCTGTCTATCTATCTATATCTCTCTGTGTGTTTCTGTCTCTATATATCTATCTATATCTCCCTCTCTCTGTGTCTGTCTGTCTGTCTCTGTCTCTTTCTCTATCTCCCTTTCTGTGTGCATGTGTGTTTATCTATATCTCCCTCTCTCTGTGTGTGTGTGTGTGTGTGTGTCTACCATGTGTGTGCAGTTGCATGCAGGAATCAGAAGAGGGTGTTGGATCCTATGGAGCTGTAGTTGAGGCAGTTGTAAATAGTCCAATGTGGGAACCAAGCTTGGGTCCTGTGGAAGCACTATTAATGGCGAGCAATCTCTTCAGTCCTATGAGGAGTGGTACTCTAAATTTTACCCACAATTTAGATTTGCATCTAGTGAGTAAGATTTAAGAGGCTGGAAAGATGCACATACTACTCTTGGAGAGGTTCAGGGTTCAATCCCCAGAACCCACATGCTCAAAACCATCTGTACCTCCAGTTCCAGAAGATCTGATACCCTCTTCTGATTTCTTGAAGTCACCAAGCACATACAAGATGCAGAAATACATGCAGAAAAAACATTAATATTCATTAAATAAATATAAAAATTTTAAAAATAAAATAAAAGGTTTAGGGCTAAAGAGATAACTCAGAAGTTAAGGATGCTTGCTGCTCCTCCAGAAGACCTGGGTTTGATGCTGGCACTCCTGTCAGATAGTTCACTGCTATCTGTAACTCTCGCTCCCAAGAATCCAATGCCTCTGGTCTCCCTGGGCACTTGTACTTATGTTCACAGAAACCTATAACCACACACAATCTTGAAAATTTTATTTTTATATTTATGTGTGTGTCTTTTGTCTGCATTTATGTATGTGCCTTGGATCCCTGAAACTGGAGTTATGGATGGTTATGAGCCACCACGTGGGCCCCCTGCAAGAGCAGCAAATGCACTTAACTGCTCAGCCACGTCTCCAGCTCCAGTTTCTAACAATCTAACAAAATGTATAATTTTTTCCAGGCAGTAAAAGAGACACCCATTTTACCGTTGAGGACCTGAAGTCTCTAGGTTATCATGTCTGTGACACTATTCTGGATTTCTGTGATCCTGACCAGACCAAGGTAAAAATAGAGTTTTAAGAAATGTGCTACTGGTACTCTCCATATGGGTCCACCCAGATGATCTTTGTCTCCCTCTTAATATTTTCTTTTACCTGATGTTTTTGTCACCATGAAAATAGTACCTGTAAGCTGTCAACAAATTGTACCATTTCATAATCCACCTTGAAGGAAGAGTCCATTCTTTGGCACCCCTTGCCCTAACTGACAGGTTTGCTCATGGCAGCACTGGTCCATACTTTTTTTTCTTTGGTTTGCACACATGGCATACTTATCCATGCTGCCCTCTAGGCTAGCAGGTGCCCCCAGTAGCCTGCCCGAGGAAGATTAGGCCTCATTAGTTGCTTTTTTCTGTGTCATCGGGTTTTTCATCTTCTTATCCACTGCAAGCATTCTCAAGCTTGCCTCTGTCTAAAAGCATGAAGGTTTCTTTTGGCCCTGGTCTTCTAGGAGTTGTTTCTGATTCCCTCTGTTTTCGAGGGGGCTGTACCCATAGTCCCTCCCACATCTCTCTTATCCCTGTTAAGTATCTGCTTGATGAGCAATGGATGTGATGCTTGGTAAAGAATTAGAAGGCCTGTTCTATCAGTGCTTCCCTTTCCCCTGGTGGTGCTGGAGATGGAGCACAAGACCCCCTTGTTGACATGAGCCGAGCGTTCTACCACTGACCTACACCTTCATCCAAATTACCCTTGCCATAGACCACAGTCCTTCCTGGCAACTCAGAAAAATATAAGACAATTGCAGAAGTGGTTACAGCCAGAGAAATGGCTAAGCCAGTGTTGGCTGATCTTCTTTGAAGTACTCACTGAGTCCTTAGTGGAGGGAGTTACAGCTTACCCCATCAGTTAATTAAGAGCCTTTCATCATCTCCCCAAAGCAGCTCGTAACTTGCATGTCAAACTGTCCTCCCTCTGCACAGTACACTCAGTGTCTGCAAGAACTTAAGGAGCTCTTACAACAGGAAATCCACAAGAAGTTCAATAACTTTGGACAAGATATGGACTTAGAAGGAAGCTGGAGTGACATTCCTTTATCTGACATTGAATCCAGGTAACAAATTTCATTTCAGAGAAATTCTGGGTTTGGTAATACATCCTTGATTCCAGTACTTGGGAGACAGAGGTATGAAGATTGAAAATTTAAGCAAAGTCCTTATGTATCTATCTATCTATCCATCTATCTATCTGTCTATTTTGAGACAAGGCCCTACCATATCGCCATGGCAGAGATCGGTCTGCTTCTGCTCAATTAAAGCGTGTCCACGTCCTGAGACCTTCCCAGGTAGTTAGATCCTGTTGTGGTCAGTTAGATGTCTTGATGGTGAGCCATTGGCCTCCCAGTGTTTCTCAAGCTCCTCCGCTTCCAGCTGGACCCACTCCTGCATCATAAAATGAGACAGGTGATCCACAAAGGAATCGTCAGGGACCAGAACAATGGAGAAGACAGGAAGAGAGCAGTCTTTTCGTTCCACCCCAGGGCTCTGGAACGCTGAGACTCTGGGTTCTTCTCATAGAATTCTGTGTCTCCGAGATCTGTACTCACCAACAGGCAGTAGGAACACAAGCCTGACATCATAACTGCAACTACAATTATGCCTGGATTCTGGGTGTGTTTTTGTTTATTAAGACTTTTAATATCTAATTTTTTTAAAGATTTATTTTATATGTATGAACTTTTTTGCCTGCATGCACACATGTGTATCACATGTGTGCCTGGTGCCCATAGATATCAGAAGAGGGCATCAGATCCTCTAGGCCTGGGTTACAGATGGTTGTGGGTCTCCATGTCAGTGCTGGGAACTGAACAGGGGTCCTCCAGAGCAGCCAGTAGTCTTAACTTTGAACCCTCCCTCTAGTGGAGTGTATAAAGTATTTTATTCAAATCCAAACACCATTTCCTCCCCTCAAGCTCCCCCTTATTCCTACTAGTGTGTTTTTCTTCCAACTTCATGTTCTCTCTTTCATGGGTGTGCACGAACAGCACCCTTCTCTCCAGCCTTCTGGCCAAGGTGCCTCTGATTGCCCTAGTCATTCTTCAAAGGTGACAGGGCTGGGCATGGAGCCTTCCACCTTTGCAGGACAGCTGGAAGGGTGTGGCTGTCCCACCCACTCTAGGTAACACTGAGTTCTGCTGGCCCAGTCCCAGGACTTAAGCCACAGTATTAGAGCAGGCAGGGGGTCCTATCAGCTCATTTCCCCTTACACTCTCCCTCAGTCTACTACACTAGCTCCTCTCTGTTTACAGTCTAAAAACCAAAATGTCCTGTGCATGTTAGCTCACTGATATTTAGCCCAAGGAACCAATGGCAGAGACTCTACACTATAGACTCAGCGGGTACACTGGTGTATTTAGCTAAGAATTAGAAAAAACAGCTTGCCAACATCTATACCACCAAGTCAGATGTCACAAGCTTCCCTGGGGTTCCATCTGGCCATTCTCAAAATTGCACATAAGGGCAAGCTAGGAATGGTGGAGTTGCTCTGTGTGTGCACACATGATTGACATTTTCAGGAACATGCTGCATCTAATGCCTTGATAGCCCATTTGCTAAAGCTATCTCTTAGGTCCAAAAGATACTACAGAGCCTACTATCCAACAGCCTCAAAGTCTCTTCTTGACTGGAGACGGCCTTTGAGAACAGCATATAGGAAATTATATCACAGGAAATAGGGCTTTCTCTCTGCTCTGCTGTGGTGGGACTCTGTTGTATACAAGGGGAGGGAACAGAATGGAGTGAAGGGCTAGGCGAGTCATTTGAAATGATTTTTTCCCCTGTGAAATTTGAGTTTTGTGCTCAAGATATTTTTATTTTAAATCTTATTTATTTATTTGTTTGTTATTGGCATGGGGAGGAACCAAATTCAGGCCATCAGGCACTTTACCTGCTGAATCATTCCACTGGCCCTGAACACATCTTTGGAGCCTCTCCACATACAGAGTAATTCTCAGTATTCTTTACCATATTCCTGGAAGAGGTAAACACATGCGATGTGATGAAAAAGGCTTAACTATCTGAGTCCCTGTTCATTCTAGTCTTTTCAAGAGAGGACAGAAGAGAGTTTGCGGAGGAAGATTAGATTAGCCTGTATGTGCAGCCAGAACTTGTGAATGAAGAACTGAAGTTATTAAAAATAGCGCTCCAGGGCTAATGATGCGGCTCAGTGGCAAACAACCTGCTTGCATCTGTAAGCCTCTGGGTTCAGGCTCTAGCATCCCTCAACCAAGCAAACAAAGATTTGTTTATTTTTATTTTATTTTATGTGGATGGGTATTTTGCCTCATGCATGCAGTGACTGTGGGGGTCAAAAGAGAGCACTGGATTCTCTGGAACTGAAGTGGCAGAAAGTTATGAGCCACCCTGGGGCCCTGGGAACTGAATTCATGATGCTACCATGAAAGAGCATCCCTCTTGGTCCCTGAACCGTCTTTCTAGCCCCTCAAATATTTTTTTCTCTGTTTTTCTCTCCTTTATTTGTATGTATGTGTTGTTGTTGTTCTTTTGAGATAGAGTCTCACAGTGTAGACCTGACTGGGCCATAACTCACTATGTAAACCACATGCAGCTTGTTTTCTTCTTTATTGAGATAGTGTTTCTCTATAGCCCAGGCTGGACTCAATCTCAGCACCCTCCTGCATCAGTGCCCTGAGGGCTGGCATTCCCATCATGCATCACTACACCTGGCTAGAAGTTCTTGAAGTAATTTTTGTGGTGTGTAGCCCCTGATTATTTATCACATTTATTTGTTTATACATTCAGCACCTTCTCCCAGGTAACTGGTAGAGTTCTGGCATTGGGGAATTGGTGCCAGCTCAGAAGAAACGAAGAAGGGGATGCCTCTGTCCTCAGGGAGTCCCACAGCCCCTGTCACGATCTGCCGGGGCACCTTTGCCCCTCTGGCCAGTGTTTGCTCTGCTGTACTGATCGTGAACTTGGTGCAGAGCCTCCGAGTCCTTGATTAACGCTTCTCTCCACGTGTTCTTCTGTTTCCCCCAGCACGAGCGGCTCTGACAGCTCCCTCTCCGATGGTCTCCCTGTCCACCTACAGAGCATAGCAGATGAGGTGAGAATGCACTGATTCCTGGACACACCCAAAACACTGAAACTTAAAAACAACCACAACTAAAAGCATCGTAACACTGGATAATTGAGAAAACGTTCGAAGCATCCTAGAGTCTACAGGAACTATTGCCCCAGCCCGGGGGATGCAGCCCAGGAAGAAAGCACTTGCCTAGTATGAGGGAGCTCCTGGTGTCACTAGGAATAGTGAATAGTGTTCTAGCTGGTCACCTGCCCTGAGTATGTCACCCTGTCCTTTATATGCTTTTTGCCTAATTGCTTGAGCTACTTTATGGTAACAGCAGGCCAAATATTTTAGCCACACGTCAATGATCAGTCATCTGGATCTGACCTTGTTATCAGAAGTTCCCTGGCTTGGCTACTGATCCAGGTGGCCCTTTGGTAGCCATCTCTGTCCGTGGGAGTCAGGCATACTAAATAGGGAACAGCTTCTGGAAAGAAGGTGGTTGAACTGTTGGCCCATTCTCCACACTTATAAATAAGGACCACATACCAGGCTCCTGTGCATCGGCTGTTACGCAAAGATCACCGCGTGAGGATGCCCGTAGCCTGGCAGCCCCCTCTGACCACTTTCTCTCTCTGTGGTTTCTGGAACAGCTGAATCAGAAGATGATGTTAAAGAAGCCGAAAAAGAAGAGGCTTCAGACTAGGAAACAGCGGAACGAGCAGTATCAGAAGAACTACCTGATGCGGGAGCTGAAGCGGACGGAGGAGGACAGTCCTGTAAGCAGTCTCTACGGCCTCTCCTGCTGTGTGTCGTTTGTATTCCACAGATGAAGCAGAGACAGGCCTAGAGTTTATTCCCAGCTAGAAGGGGTGGTGGGAAGAGGGAGTGGTTTCTGTTTTGAGGTCAGAGTCCTTCCTCTGAATGTGTCTGGGCAGACCTCAACCTCATCCCCCTGGTCCTCTCTACACTCGGCTCAGGCAAGCAGGTACAGGTTAGGACTAAAGCTGAATTCGAGAAAGAGGGGGTTGCAGTGTGTTACTTGGAGATAGAGTGGCTGGAGGTTGAGATGAGGGACAGGAGGGGACACCTCTCCACCTCTACACTGCCACCTTGCCCAGACACTGCTTTCTAGAGTGTTTCGCTGGTGGGTGAACTGGGTAGATAAGAATGGATCAACTGAATACCTTCCAATCAATCCTTGTAGGGAAGGGCAAGATTTGATTCTACTCTGAGAAAGCAGCCTGCTTTTCTGAAAAATCAAGAGAATTCTAGTCCTTCAGTAATGAGAAATGAAAAGCCAAGACTCAATGAGGTAGTATTTTTTGCTTGACTCTTCATCACACAGACTCTCTGATTTCTCCACTTAGCACATCAGTTCCACTAGGTGAAGGATGCAGTAGCCACACCCTGGAGGTGAAGATGATGCCAATGTTGCTTTGCATTAAAAACTGAAATCTTATATCAAATACTGACGATTTGTGGTTTTATATCAAGAACACAGAGGAAACTGCTTTACTTATCCATACAAGCATTCATACACATCCACACATTAACAGACTTTATCTTGTACCTACTACACGGCAGTCAGGTTCTTTACTGGACACCGATAATGCAGCAGTGAACAAGATACTGTCCTTTCTCCCAGAGACCTTAGAACCTATAGGGACTTTCCAACAAGTTAGCAGGAATTACATTGTAGCGAGGGACACATGGAGATGAGGCACTCAGACAGTTTCGGTATCTTATAGCTGAAATCCTTGATTTTTCCCCCGGACATGTGGGCACACCCCTGTAATCCCAGCACTTGAGAAGCAGAAGCAGTAGAACCAGTGAGTTCTATTGGGAAAAAAGTGAAAAGGTATATATAGAGAAAGTACACAGCTCAAGGGTAGGAAACTTGCCTAGTATGTGCAAAGCCAAGTTCAATTCTCAGCATTGCTTTAAAGGTGGTTTTTGAACCAGGCATAGTGACATAGGCATGTAATACCAACTCCTGAGGAGACTAAGGCAGAAGGACCACAAGTTCAAGGCAAATCTGGATAACCTAGAAAGACCCTTCTCAAAATACGGAGGAAAAGGTCCTAGAAAGACGGTTCAACAGTTCAGAGCACTTGCTGTTCTTACAGAGGGTGTGGACTCAGTTCCTAGCACCCACATCAGGCATCTCACAACCATCTATAGCTCCAGAGGATCTAATGTCATCTTCTGGCTCCTCAGGCACCTGAATATACATGGCATATTCTTACACAGATATATGTTACAACTGAGCTAATAATCCTACATATATATCCCAAAATAAAGATTTTTTTTTATTTAAATCGGGTAGTGGTGGTACATGCCTGTAATTCCAGTACTTGGGAGGCAGAGGCAGGCAGGTTTCTTGAGTTTGAGGCCAGCCTGGTCTATAGAGAGAGAAATCCTCAGGGTTGTCCTATGACCTCTACACAGGTCATTAATGCACTTGTCCACTTACATACACACACACCACACTACACACACATACTACACTTACACACACACACACCATACACCAACAACACACACCACACTTACAACACACACTACACACACTACACTTACACACACACCATACACACACGCAAAACAACACACACACACCATGCACACACACAAAATATACACCATAATAATAGATAATAAAAAATTTAATGATACAAAGTTATCTTTCGGCAAGGGCTAGGAGATTGGTCGGCAAGGTCCTTGGGTGGACGTGTGAGGGTCTTAGCATGGATCCATAGACCCCACGTAAAGCCAGACATGGTAGTACACTGTAGTCTCAGTGGAAGGGACAGACAGGAAGATCTCAGGGCTTTGCTGGCCAGCCAGTCTAGTGAGTTGATGAGCTCTAGGTTTAGCCAAAAATCTACACCTAAGGTCACACTGACCTCCACATGCTAACATACAGATACACTGCACACATAACACATAGAAAACTACCTTCAGGCTGTATGTGTAAGTGCACATACGAAACATTAATAAATTTTATGTTTATACTGGGATACCATCTATATCTCATTATGTATATGCATATTCCAAAGTGAGAAAAAAAGACCTGAAATACAAAACACCTGTGTTTTTAAGAATTTCTGAGAACTGTACTGTGTGATTTACTCAGTCAGTCAGGAACTCAGTTTCTGATCTGCAACGCTGAGATGCAGAAACCTATGGTGGCGTTAGCTCTAGCCGGGAAGCTAAAAAGTACCTGGTATGTAGTGGGCATTGAATAAACATTAGCTCTCTTCTGAGTTATCTCACATGTGTGTTTTGCCATCCCTTTGGATTGCATATCCCCATGAGTCAACAGGCATGAACGGAAACCACAGGACTAACATGTGTTCAGTATGCCCATGGTGTCCACAAGGAAAACTTAGCCAGGATGTATTCGTTTATTTTAGACACAGTTAAGTGGAAGAAACAAAGGCACCTCTCTGGATCCACCATTGACCAGCCTGGTTCTACCTAAGAATAAAGAAATAATTCAGGTACCTCACCTCATTTATACATACACATGCCAACAGTTGATTTTAGTTAATTTTCTTGTGTGTGCATATGTGTTGTGTGTGTTTGTTTTAATTTGAGACAAGTTCTCAACATACAGCCCCTGCTAGCCTAAAACTTGTTATACAGACCTGGCTGGTCTCAAACTTGTGACCATCCTCCTGCCTCTGCCTCCCACATGCTAAAGTTATAGGTATGCACCACCACACCAGCTTTATTAACTTTCATATATGTCATGTGATTTGGATGAGTGTTGTTGTCCATTCAGACCTATTCTGCCCAGGTGAACATCTAATGTAGTTTGTACCCTCATGCTCAAACCCCCAGCCTACTCTGAAGCACAGCTCCCAAGAGAGGACAGGACTAGAGACTGCCCACCCAGAGCTAAAATCTGGGTATCAAGAATTCAATTTCAACCAGCATCTATGAAACTGTTATTTGTAACTCCATGGCAGTATGTCAGCTGAAACAGTGATACTGAGTATGTCACAGCTGATAGGGGTGTATGCCTTACAGCCATCATTAACAATAACCACACAAAACTGAAGTGTGTGGATGACTTGCCCATTTTATGTTGCTATAACAGAATTCCTGCTCTACGTAATTTTTGTTCTATTTTTCTTTCTTTTTTTTTAAACTTTATTTATTTATTTATTTATTTGCCTTGGTGTTTGCCTGGAACTGGAATTACAGACAGTTGTTAGCTGCCATGTGGGTGCTGGGAATTGAACCCAGGTCCTCTGGAAGAGCAGACGGTGCTCTTAACCGCTGAGCCATCTCTCCAGCCCCTTGTTCTATTTTTCAAGACAAGGTTTCTCTGTGTAACAGCCCTCGTCCTGAAACTCACTTTGTAGACCAGGCTGGCCAAATTCACAGAGATCCTCCTGCCTCTGCCTCCTGGATGCTGGGATTAAAGGTGCATGTCACCACGGCCAGCTAACTCGCAGGTAATTTAGAAAGGAAAGCTTAGCCCATGTTTCTGGAGATTGGAGTGAGTCTAAAATGGACCCCATGTGGTGATGTCTCATGCTACATCATAACGTACTAGGAGAATAAGAGGACAGGTAGATGTGTGCAGGAGAATCAGACTCAAGGAGCAGCCTCGGTGGTCTGTTTGCTTGTTTGTTTTTCTGGACAGGGTCTCTCTACATAACCCCAGCTGTCCTGGAACTCTCTGTGTAGACCAGGCTGGCCTAGAGATCTGCCTGCCTTTGCCTCACAAGTGCTGGGATTAAAAGTATTGGCCATCATGCCTGGCATACAGCCTCATTTCATAACATTTTTTCCCCAGTAATTAATCTAGTCCCACAAAATAGCCCAACCCTGTAAGAATTAAAACCCTGAATGAGCACTTAAGGCCCCATTTCCCATCAGTACAGTGCAACTCAAGGGAGACAGCATATTCAAACCACAATGAGAAGCTTTTGCTTTTCTAGAACAATAGAATTAATCATAACATGTCCTCCTACCAATATTTCTCACACAAATTTGCACTTCCACATTCGTTCCTTGGTGATAGCAACCCCTCCCTTTTAAACAGCCCTGGCTGTGATGGGAGGTGATTCCTCACGTGTATCTGGGTAGAGCAACCTCTGAGAACCACTGATACTAACTGAAGTCTTGTGCATAGATTGATTCTTGTGTAGATGTTCTCATTTCCTTGAGTCTTCTGGAGGGCCTATAAGTGTGAGACTCCTAAAGACAAGGTCCTCAGGGAAGAGTGAAGACAGATTACTGTACAAAGAGAAGAACAAGGCCAAGGAAATTTAAGTGATCTGCAGGCTGAGCCAGAAAGACCCCAAGCATGGGGCCAGGTGGCCAATCTGAGACCAGGCAGGTCTACTTAGCAAGCCCTTGTTTCAAAATAGTAATTAGGGAAGCTGGATGCGGTGGCACATGCCTTTAGTCCTAGTACCCGGGAGGCAGACGTTAGTGGATCTCTGTGAGTTTGAGGCCAGCCTAGTATACCTACTGAGTTACAGCACAGCCAGGACTATGTAGAGAGACCCTGTCTCAAAAAACAAACAAACAAAATATCCAATGATAACAATTATGGAGCAGAGAGATGGCTCAGCAGTTAAGAGCGTTTGTTGCTCCAGAGGACCTGAGTTCTGTTCCCAGGACACAGGTGACTCACAGCTATCCATTCCAAGGGATCTGACACCTTCTGGTGCACATACAAGCACACAGTAAAAACACTCATTTTATTTTTATTTTATTTCATTATATAAAATATTATAGATAAAATAAAAGTATTATCTTTCATAAATAATAAAGTCAAACTACAGAAAGTTGTAGCAGGACTAGTAGATGATGGGCTTGACCTTGTGAGGACTCAGCATCTATGGCTTTATGCCGACAGGTGACAGAACGGTATGTACCACTGTGACGTGCTGATTAGCCTCTAAAATGAAAGTCAATCCTGTTATCGCAAGTGAGCTGGGTGGATGCCAGGCAGCCCTTTTCCATTATTTCATCCTCTTGAATTTTTCTGCAGAGTCTTTTTCTAATGGGAGTGCAGTTTCCCTTCTAGAGAAGACAGCAGAGCTGGAAATACAGGGCAACCATCTTGACACTCTAGGTTTCTCTTCCTTGTTGTAATATTGGCAGACACATTATTCCCGGATCCATTAAAATGTTGCCCATAGACTTCTGCTTGGCTGAGAGACCTGACCAGCTGCTTGGTTCACCTCTGCCCTGTAACACTGTTGACCATTTTGGTATTGGGGGAGGAAATGCAAATATTTCTAACTCCTGTTTAGTAAGGTCAAACTCAACCCTAACTATAACTTAGAAATTGCAACAGAAAATGAATTCAACTCTTTTATCTTATTTGTGCAGAGTAAGAAGCCAGGCTTTACAGCATCATGCTCTCCAAAGAGAAGCACAAACGCCAGCCTAGGGCCAGCTCCAGATGTCAAGCCAAACTGGCCTAGGACTAAATACCCTGCCACAAGGAAAGACCGCAGCACCGTGGCGGTGTACCCATCCTTGCACATATACACATACCCATAGGTGTACTTTCGCTGTGACACAGGTGTTTCCTCCAGAGGTTTCTGGATAGTTTTATTGGTCTTTGTTTTGTTTTCTATGCAGTTTGGGGAACAAACCTAGGGCACTGAGCATACTAGGCAAGTGCTCTCGCACTGAGCTGTGTCTCCAGTTCTCTTGAAATGGTTGTGGGTTATACACATTTTATAAGAGGAAATCTATAATTGAAATGAAAATTCTGGTGTCCTGTGTTGTGCATTTGCCACACACTGACCTGCACTCTATACTTCCACTGTGCACATATCCTTAGATGCATACCTCATGAATTTAGTAATTTTATACTGATGAGATTATATTTTGATGTGTAGAAAAGCCTTTATTGGAATCTGAAGCATATATATATATATATATATATACTCATATATATATACTCATGAAAAAACAGCACATATATACCTCATTTTTAACTGGTAGATGTTCCCTCTAACGTTAGATGGAAATCAATTTTTAAAAGATCAAACTGTTTTAAGTATATTTTGGGAATGTGTCATATGAAAAAGTCTTGTGTCAAAGTTTCCAAATGGTAAATGACCAGACAGACAGTGGTATATCAGGTTTGCTCAAAAGTGAGGTATTCCTACATAGAAAAAACCAATTACATGTATTACTCATGATTTAATGTTGCATATATTATGTTCAACAAGGTTGTATAAATTTTTAACTCAATGATTAAAATTCTTTCTCTCTGGTCATTTGTTACTTGATTGTTTTACTACATAATCTTCTGTGAACAGATTTATACATCAGCCATTTATTTTCCATGATCCCTCATGAGCATCAACCACAGTCTTCCAACTACATGTCAGAACTCAGAGTCACATTAAAGAAGAGTCACTCAGATGGGCATAGTGGCTCATACCTATGATCCTATCACTTGGGAGTTAGAAACCATGAGTTCAAGGCCAGTCTGCTCTATACCCCAAGTTCTAGACCAGCCAGAGTTATAAAGTAAAACCTGTACATAAACAAACAAACAAAACAAAACAAAACAAATGGTTACTTGAAGCTAGGTATGGTGGCTCCTGTGTAACCCCAGCACTTGAGACAGGAGAATGCTGTGAGTTACTGAGTTACAGAATGAGATTCACTCTCAAAAATAAAGGAGTTGGGCAGTGGTGGCTCCCACTTTTAATCCCAGCACTTGGGAGGCAGAGGCAGGCAGATCTCTGTGAGTTCAAGGCCAGCCTGGTCTACAGAGCAAGTCCAGGACATCCAGGGCTGTCTCAAAAAAACAAAAACAAAAAAAGAGATAAATAGAGGTAGAAAGGATTACTTCTATTTATGTAGGCCAACTCCTATTTTTATTTTTCTTTTGTCTTGTCACATTAGTTTAAAAGTTTCCTAGCATATTTTTCATTTGTGTATGTATGTGTGGATACATGCTCATGTATGTGTTATGTGTTCATAAATGTGTGAATATTTCATGCATGTGTATACATGTTCATGCATGTGTGTTCACATGTGCATACATTTCTGTGTACATAGGGGACCTAACTCCAGTCCTTACATAGGGCTGCATGGCCAGCGGAGTCTTGTTACTGTCAAGTAGCAGCATACCTTTTTATGTTTTTAGTTTTTTTCTAGTGTGCATACACAGTGCACATGTGGAAGGCAGAGGACAGCTTGTAAGAGCTGGTCCTGGAAATCAAACTCAGGTCGTCAGTCTTGGCAACAGCGCCCTTCCCGTTGGTGAGCCATCATCACCAGCCTCCTTTTCTGGTCTTGGAGAAAGAGGTGATATGATCATAGCTCTCACTTGCCTTCACTTTTTTTTTTTTTTTTTTTTTTTGAGACAGAATCTCTTGGAGCTCAGGCTGTACTCAAACTCACTGTGTGGCTGAGAGTGACCTTTGACCTCTTGACCCTCTCCTCCTCCTCCTCCTCCATCTGGACTGACCACAGCTCTTGAAAATGCTATATATAGCAAATTCAAACATGTAAGACAATGACCAGAAGCAGCGTTGCCCAGGGCTGTGCTGGCCAGCATCTCTGTTGGAAGAATGGAAACTCTGTAGAGATGCAGAAGCTGTTGGAGAGCAAAAATTCCAAGTGATTTTCTTTTTCTGTTTTATTTGTCATAATTTGCTTTCTCTTGCTGTGATAAGTACCGCGACCAAAAGCAACCTTGGGAGGGAAGTGTTTATTCCATTTATCAGCCCCAGTCATTGTCCATCATGGAATGAGTCAGGGCTGGAGCAGAAGCAGAAACCCAGATGCAGGAACTGACACAGTGCCCCTGGCAGAGTGCTGCTACTGGCTTGTTCTCTGTAGCTTGCTCAGCTTGTTTCGTACAACCCAATACAAGGGCCCTTGAGTGGCACCACTCACAGTGGGTTGCCCCCCCATCAATCATTAATCAAGCAAATGCCCCCATGGGCTTGCCTATCAACCAGGCTTATGGAGGCATTTGCTCAGTTGCGGTTTCCTCTTCCCATGTGGCAAGTTGACAAAAATCTAACCAGTACAGCATTGAAAATACAGCAACTTGAGCTGAGCACGGCACATGCCTGTAATGCCAACACTCCAGGAGCTGAGGCAGGAGGATCACAAGTTCAAGGTCAGTCTGAACCATCAAAACCCTATGTGGGGGGGGCTCATGTACAGGAATTTTGGGGAGCTACCAGATACCTGACAACTTAAAATCCTTTATGATCAATAACTGTAGTTACATTGCCAGAAAACTCTGTCAAAGTCATCCCAGTCCATTTTCTGATGCTGTAACTGAGTACAGGAGATGGGATAGTTGATGGACAAAGGAAATTCATTTTGAAGGCATAGGTGTTATGAGAAAGTCTTATGCAGTTTGGGCAGGCCTTGAATTCACTGTGTAGCAAGGATAACCTTGACCTTGTGGTTCTGTCCTTCCTCCTTGGGAGCTCTGGGATTCCAGAGGAAGCCACCATGCTTAGCAGGAAATGCATTTCTTAGGGTTAGGGAATCTATAGAGTCCCAAGGTAAAGCAGCCACATGTAATGAGGAGCTCTTGTGGGGAGGGGCAACTGAGTTCCGAGGCAGCAGAAACCTTCCCATCATAGCGCAGAGCAGAGGTGCCAGGGAGATCTTGGTCTTTGTGCAAAGCCCTTCCCTTGCTACTCTACCCACTCTGCTGACCCAACCAACTGCCAGCGTCACACCTCCAAATGCCACCAACAAGGTCACACTGGGACCAACTTTCCAACACGTGAGCCTGGACGGGAAAATGCCACACACTATGCCCTTCTCAGCAGAAATAGAAATGCCAACTTCAGGCTTCCCAAGCTGTTCTCACACTAATTCTGGAGTCATTATCTAGAATAGCAGCTGTTTCCAGGTCAGAGACTTGGCACCTTCTCCCCCAGATGCCGATTAATCTACCAAACCTACTCTGTCCTTTAAAGTAGGAAGACAGCTGAGCATGGTGGTGAGAGCCTGTGGTCCAGCCTCAGCCACTTAGTGAGTTCAAGGCCTCCTTGGCTGCTTGAGATCTGATTTAAAAAAAAAAAAAAAAAAAAAGATTAAAGCCAGGTGGTGGTGGTGTACACCTTTAATCCCAGCACATGGCGGGGAAGAAGCAGGTAGATCTCCAAGTTCAAGGCCTGTCTGGACCACAGAGTAAATTCCAGGGCAGCCAGGAGGATGACACAGGGAAACCTGGTCTCAAAAACCAAATAAACAAAAAACTAATTTAAAAAGTGTATAAGCTCAGTTTAATTGTACTAAATTCGACCAGTGGCATTTCTGTCCATTTTTTAGCAGAGTATTCCCACAGATTCAAGCACATCTCTGTTAATATTTGCCATGCCAACATCTTTATACTCTTTTCTTCACCCTGAGGCTGCCTTAGCAAGTACAAAAAAAGTCTGAGATCTACTTTCAATGCTAATTGGGTTCTACCTAGGCTCTGTGAAATTGTCATATGATCTATACAAAGCAAACTTTCTTGTGAAGGCAGGTCCAGAAAGGCATTGTTTTCATGTGTGTGTTGACTGACAGATCTATGGTGACAAAGCTGGTACACCTCCACATCCAGATTAATGATCATGTAATGAAGATTATAAGAAGGTTGACAACCCAAATGTGGTGTTACATGCCTGTAATACTGGATTAGGAGATGAACATGGGATAACTATAAACTAGGGGCCAACCTAATCTACATACAAAGTTCCAGGCCAGCCTTGGCTACATAGCAAGACCTTGTCAGAAAGAGACAGGGGTATGGTTGGGAGTGTTAGTGAATGTAAAAGATCACCTAAGAATTCAGAAAAAGGCCTCAGAGATATCTTAGTTTTCAGTGTACCTGCCTTACAAGGATGAGGGTCTGAGGATAGTTGTCAGAACATGTTTTAAAAAAGAAATGCCTATGCATGCAGGTACCCACACCAGCCCAGAAATGCCCTGGAGCTGGGCATAGTTGTGAGCCACTGTGTGGGTGCTAGGAACCAAACCTGGGTCCTCTAGAACAGCCAGTGCTCTTAACCTGTAAGCCATCTCTCCAACTCCCCCAAACCAATTTTTATAATGAAAACTATGTTCCAAATTAACTTCTGGCTGTATGAACCAAGTATTTATGAGACAATAAATTTTGTTTTTAGACTTGAGTTTCATCCCCAAGACATTTCATTACACATGTGCAAAAATCCTAAAAGGTACACAATAAAATGCTTTTGGGAGGCTGGAGAGATGGCTCAGCGGTTAAGAGCACTGACTGTTCTTCCAGAGGACCCGGGTTCGGTTCCCAGCACCCACATGGCAGCTAACAACTGTCTGTAATCCCAAGATCTGACACCCTTACACAGTTATACATGCAGGCAAAACACCAATTCACATAAAATAAAAATAAATATTAAAAAGAAAATGCTTTTGGTCCTGAACATTTCAGGATATTGAACCTGTGATACTTCCTGAAAATTCCAGTTCCCTTTGACAGGTTGTCTTAGTGTTCTATTGCTGTGAAGAGACACCATGACCCTGGCAGCTGTTATAAAAGAAGATATTTAATTGGGGCTGGTTTACAGTTCAGCAGTTTAATCCTTTATTATTATAGTGGAAAGCATCGTGGCAGGCAGGCATGATGCTAGGAATTATCTGAGAGTTCTACATCTGGATCTGTAGGCAGCAGGCAGAGAGTAAAAGCCTCTGGGCCCCACGTGGGCTTCAAAAACCCCAAGCCCCACCTCCAGTGACACACTTCCTCTAACAAGGCCACACCCACTCCAACAAGACCACACTTCCTAAAGCCACTCCCTAAGAATTCAGGTACATGAGCCTATGGGAACGATTCCCATTCAAACCACCACACAAGTCTCCCCAAGATGGGCTATTCCCACAATTCTATCAAACCAAAGAGTGTGGAGAGTCATGACTGACTTCAGAATTATGATAAATTCAGCAGTCTATGACCATTGTTTCTGGAACAGTGCTTCAGAGGCAAACACAAAGTAGCATACACAAGCCAGTTAGAAGTCTTGATGGCTTCAGAACATTGCAGTGTGGTTAAAGCATCACCAGCTGGGAATTCGGAACATCAGGACTTGAAGCTCTCCAGGCTGAGATGGGGCACAAAAGGAACAGCTGCATGACTGCTCTGGATCTTCACTTGCTGAGTTTTTACTGTTTATGTTTTTGTGTGTGGTAGGTGACTATGATCACTTAAAGACAGAAAGAGGGTATGAGGCGTCTTCTATCACTCTCTACCTATTCTTTTTTTAAGACTTATTCATTTTATGTAAATGAATGTTTTGCCTGCACGTGTGTCTGTACCCATGCATGCAGTACCTGGGCCATCCAGAAGAGGGTGTCAGATCCCATGAAACGAGTTAAAGATGGTAGTGAGCCATTATGTGAGGTGGTGATAACTGAACCCAGATCTCCACAAAAACAGCAAGTTTAAGTGCAGAGCCATCTCTCCTGCCTGGTCTTTTGAGGGTAGGGTTTCCGCTTAAATGTGGGACCCACACTTTCTCTACTAGACTGGAAGCCAAGTCAACAAACCCTGCCACGTCTCAGCCCTTTTCAGGTCACAGGTGTGCACTGCACACTTGGTTTATTGTGGGTCCTAGGATCTGATTTCTGGCCCTTATGATTTAAAAGCAAGCACCCAACTGCTAAATCTTGTCTCCAGGCCACCCTTGAACTTCTGACCCTCCTGCTTCCAATGCTTGGATAGTAGGCTTATACCACCATGCCCAGTTTATCTGATGCTAGGGGCTAAACCTAGACCTAGACAAAGAATTAGTTTTAGTTCTCTTTAGTTTTAGTTCACAACAGTTTTAGTTGCTCTTCTATTGCTATGAAGAGACACCATGACAAAGGCAGCTTGTAAAAGAAAAAATGTAATTGGGAGCGAGCTTACAGTCTCAGAAAGTGACTCTATGACCGCTATGGTGAGAATTGTGGCAGCAGGCAGACAGGACGAGGGAGCAGTAGCTGAGCGCTCACATCTGATCCACAAGCACTCGGCAGAAAGACTGAGTCTGGGCCTGGTTGTAAGGTTTTAAAACCTCCAACTCCCCCCCCCCCCACACCCAAGTGACACACCTCCTCGTCCTTCACAAACAGTCTACAGCTGGGAACCAAGCATTCAAGTCTATGAGCCTATGGCAGCTATTCTCTTTCAAAGCACCATAGCAGCTAAGGGAAATCTCCAGCCCCATTTCGGTTTTGTTTTTGATTTGTTTTTTGATACATGGTCTCGTAGCTTAGGCTGGCTTTGAACTCACTGTCCAGAGGAACTGCCAGCTCCCTCCTGCAGGATCTCTCTCTCTCCCAGCCCCACCATCTCAGAGAATCTCAAAGAAAGGGGGCCAAAAAGCCCAGTTCACACTCTTGGCAGCTTAGCAGCAGCCATCCAGCAAACCCGGCTGTGGCAGGCAGACACACCATGAGCCCTCCCATACAGGGTATGTAGTCTGGTGTGGGGCATGGCTTCCTCCCCTTCCCTCCCTTCTTCTCTCTGGGGCTAGAGAACTCACCCAGAAGTTGCTTTGCTCAAATAAAGTTTTTTTTTGTTTGTTTGTTTTGTTTTTTAGCTTTTTCCATTTGGCTTGATCTGGCTTACTGTGTAGGCAGAGAACCTATTATCACATCACAGAAAACCTAGTATTCACTATGCAGCTGAAGATGACCTTGAACTCCTGATTCTCCTGCCTCTGCCTATTGATTTCCCGGACTGCAGGCCTGTACCACCTCGCTAGGCTGACTTCCTGAAATTTAACGTGAAGTCAGGGCTGGCAAGATGGCTCAGAGGTTAAAGGCACTGGTTGCTCTTGCAAAGGAGTGTGGCTCGATTCCAGCACCTACATGGTGGCTCACAGCTGCCTGTAATTTCAGCTCCTTGGGATCTGTACATATACACACACAAAATAAATCTTTAAAGTGAATGGCTGCAGGGGAAGCCCTCCTGAAGGTCCCTTTGCCCCTGTGGAATCTCGCTCATTTGAGCCCTGCTCATTTGCCGTTAGTCTCATATCACACTATGTGCTATAGACAGTATCCCTCCCTCTTCAGCCCAGGACAACAGCGGTTTGTCTGGCTCAATCTCTTTAGCTCTTGGTGTAGTTAACAAGGTCTCTTTGGTTGTTCCGGGTACACAACCTCCTAACCAGTTTTGGCGTAAAGTTTCTCACTTCATAAACACCCTGAGCTGACTCTTCCTAGAACATTGTGTTCGGACACCAGAAGTCACTTCAGGAAACCTCTTCCGAGCTCTGTTCATTCTCCTTTCAGACTCTTGGCCTCACTTCCTTCTCTATTCAGCCTGGTCTCCATGGGCCTGACGTCAACCATTTTGCTTGCCAGCACTCCAGTATCCTCCCCTCTGTCTTTCTACCACCTCCATCTGGTAGCACCCTAACTTTGGCTCAACCAGCCATCTCAGCCATCTGTCTTCTCTACCCCATCCCAGCCTGCCAAGATGGCTGCAGGAAAACATGCCTTCGGGGATTTGAACCGCCACGAATTCCTTGCTTGAGGCTCTGCTTCAGGCACTGCAGCACCCTCAGTGTCCACATCTTTCCATTTGCTTCAAGCCTCCCCCCCCCATTCCCTATACGCTACCACCTTCCTCTGAAAACAGCTCTGCGGGGTGGTGGTGGTTTAGAAACCAGAGGAAGAAGCAGACAAATGCTAAATTTGCCTTAGTAAGTTTGCCTGAGTTTCATGTCAGTGAAATGATTAAGAAACTATTTTTTTTTAATCTCTAAAGTCTTTAAAGAAAAGCCAGGGGTGGTAGTGCGTGGTGTATCTCTACTAACCTAACCCTAACAACTGTCTCTAATTCCAAGATCTGATACCCTTACACAGTTATGCATGCAGGCAAAACACCAATTCACATAAAATAAAAACAAATGTTTTAAAAAAAAGAATGACTTTGTTATTGTTGTCGTTGTTACACAAACTGAATTTTATTTGGTGACAAAGAACTCAAGGATGCTGCCCAGCATGACTTGTGGTAGACATTGTAACAGGCTGAGTGCCTCATCTTTCAGCCAGGCCCAGATTTCTCAACAGCCACACTGTTTATACTTCTGGAGTTGCTAGATGTCTCCTGGGAAACAAAATTGCACCTTGCTAGAACACACTGGTCTCCGTCAGCCATCAGCTCAGGCAATGCCAGGTGGGCCACTCTTACCCACTGACTCATGAGGAGATGTCTGCTGGGAAACTTTTATTTTATTTTTCCTCAAAAAGAGGTTAATTAAAATAACGACAACAACAACAACAAAAAAATACTCCTCGAGATGCGAATAGGGATTAGCTGGTGGGTGCTTGCTCCCATGGGTAGCCTGAGGTTTCTGGCCTGGCCAAGCCCCAGTGTCTGGACCAGCCTGCCACTGCTTAGTTTCAAATACTCACACAAAGGCTAATATTAATTATAAGCTGTGTGGCTTATGGCTCAGGTATAGTAAGAATTATTCACTGGCAATTGATTATATAAAAAGATTAATATTTATTAAGGAGTTTATATGAAACACTTATTGATACAAGATTGAACCTTGGGGTTGGAGAGATGGCTCAGAGGTTAAGAGGTCCTGAGTCCTCTTCTAGAGGTCCTCTTCTAGAGGTCCTGAGTTCAATTCCCAGCAACCACATGGTGGCTCACAGCCATCTATGATGACATCTGATACCCTCTTCTGTACACTGTATACATAATAAATAAATCTTTAAAAAAAAAAAACCCACAAGATTGGACCTTAGGGCAGTCCTGGAGGGCTGAAATGTCTCACTGTGGCAGCAGCAATCCTCAAAGCCACACCTCTGGGTCTTGCTCAATAGCGCTTGACCCCACCACACTCAGGCTCATTACCTGCTAGCTCTTTCAGTTTAACTCAACCCATTCTTATCAATCTGTATATTGGCACATGGCTCCATGGATTATCGATACTTTTGCATCTTGCTCTCTCAGGGGCAACTCACAGTGTCTCGGTCTAACTCTGCCCTCCTTCCCCTTTATCTATGCTCGGATTTCTCACCTGCCTCTAAGATGCCTTGCTATAGGCCAAAACAGCCTTTTATCAATTAATGGTAATTGGCAGCATACAGAAAGACATCCCACATCACCCAAGCAAAACCCTGGTTCAATATGCATTCACCACACAGGCTGGTACAATCCTGTAAGCTCAGCACTCAGAAAGAGACAGAGGTGGCAGTGGGGGAGTGTGTGTGTGTGTGTGTGTGTGTGTGTGTGTGTAAGAAGTCCAAGATCATCCTAGGTTATACCAGTGCATATGAACTTTCAGGCTAGCTAGGCTATATAAATCCCTGTCTCTCTCTCTCCTGTATGTCATTGTTACATTCCTACATTTTTCTTGCTGTCAGCCTAAGAATAAAGATGTGTGTGTGTGTGTGTGTGTGTGTGTGTGTGTGTGTGTGTGGTGTATGTATGTGATGTGTGTGTGGTGTGTATGTGTGGTATCTTTGAAGTCATGGACTCAGGCAGCACTGCTCATATGGGTTTCTCCAACTAGGACTCAGCAATTAGACAGCAAAACTGCTAGCTAAGGGCTGAAGAAACAGCCAGAACTTTCCTAACATGTCTGAGGGTCCAGGTTTAACCCCTATCACTGCAAGAAGAAAAACAGGACACATTTGCCAGGCTTGGAGGTACACACCTGTAATTCCAGCTTTTAAGGTAAGAGTATCATGAGCTGAAGTTCAGCCTGAGATGCATTGTGAAACCCTATCTCAAAAAAGAGTGCTGGTCAAATGAAAGAGTGAATGAATGAGTGAACCTGCTATTCTTTTTTTAATTTTTATTTTATGTGAGTTGGTGCTTTGCCTGCATGTATAACTGTGTAAGGGTGTCAGATCCTGGAATTACAGACAGTTGTTAGCTGCCATGTGGTTGCTGGGAATCCAACTCAGGTCCTCCGGGAGAACAGTCAGTGCTCTTAACCGCTGAGCCATCTCTCCAGCCCCGTGAACTTGCTGTTCTTCAAACCTCAGTCCAGCTCAGGTTTCCTCTAAGCACTCTCAGATCTAAGCTACAGCCTCTTTGCTCTCTGCTCGCATGCATTTATAAACACTGTGATCCTCAACAACTCCATGTTCCTAACCACACTGCACATTCTGCGGGAGCCACGTAATATTTCTTTTTTCCTGAAATACAGTTCCCTTTGAAAGATGACTTTTCTTTGGCTCACTTTCAGATTCTTTACCAAATGTGGTGAATGCAAGAGGTAAGGCATGGCTGGCTTCGGCTAGAGCTCAGCAGGCTACAGTATTTTCCTGGGGAGCCCCCAGTACAACAGCATCAAAGAGGCACGGAGCGAGCGGACTTACAGAAGTCAGGGGGAAAGAGGAGTAAAGGATGTCTAGTCTACCAAATGCTTATAGCTTTCCTAGGAACCCAGTTATCTTTTTTTTTTTTTTTTTTTTTTTTTTTTTTTTTTTTTTTTTTTTTTTTTTTTTTTTTTTTTTTTTTTTTTTTTTTTTTTTTTTTTTTTAAAACTTTATTTATTTATTTGCCTTGGTGTTTGCCTGGAACTGGAACTACAGACAGTTGTTAGCTGCCATGTGGGCGCTGGGAATCGAACCTGGGTCCTCTGGAAGAGCAGACGGTGCTCTCAACCGCTGAGCCATCTCTCCAGCCCCCGGAACCCAGTTATCTTAGGGTTACTATTGTTGTGATAGAACACCAAAAGCAACCTGGGGAGGAAAGGGCTTGTTTCACTCACAGTTTCTTGTAATGGTTCATCATCAAAAATAGAGAGGGCAGAAGCTCAAGCAGGTCAGGGACCTGGGGGCAGGAGCTGATGCAGAGGCCATGGAGAAGTACTGCTTGCCCATAGCTTACTCCCCATGGATATCTCAGCCTGCTTTCTTATAGAACTGAGAACCACCAGCCCGGGGATGGAACCACCTGCAGTGGGCTGGGCCCTCCTCATCAGCATGTGTACTCTTGGTGTGCTTAGTATCTATGGAGGCTAGAATAGGGCATCAGGTCCCCTAGAACTGGAGTTATAGACCTTTGTGACCTATCATGTGGGTACTGAGAACCAAATCCAGCTCCTCTGTAAGAACAAGTGCTGGTAATCACTGTCTTTTATTTTGTTTTGTTTTGTTTATTGTTGACAAAATACCAGGACCTGGGGCCCGGAGAGATGATTCAGCAGTTAGAACACTGGCTGCTTTTCTAGAGGCTCACATTCAGTTTCCAGTATCCAGATGACAGCTCACAACTGTCTGTAACTCCAGTTTTGGGGGTCTGCCACCCTCATACAGACATACATGCAGGTCTAACACCATGAACATAAAATCATTCATTCATTAAAAAATAATTTTAAAAACACCATGACCAAGGCAACTTAATAAAAGTTTAATGTGGGGCGCTTAGTTACAGAGTATTAAGAGTCCATGGTCATCATGGCCGTACACATGTCAGCAGGCAGGCAAGTCGTTGGAGCAGTAACTGAGAGCTTACATCCTTACCTGCAAACAGGAGGCAGGGAGACATAAACCGGAATGTCCAAAAGACCATGCCTCTTCATCATTCTCAGACAGTTCTACCAACTTGGGACCAAGCATTCAAATACATGAGTCTATGAGGACCTCAATTCAAATGATCACAACTGCTGAGCTATCTCTTCAGCCCTTGCATATAATTTTAAGAAATAAATCAAAGAGACAGGAGTGGTGGCCATACCATTGATTCCAGAAGTCCGTACTGACACCAGCCGTCTAGTCCAAAGGAATAAGGAATGGTCCATACTGTGTTCATTGTCCAGGAAACGTAATGAGGATGAGGACTCACCAAACAAGCTTTACATGTTGGTAACTTATGTATTAGTACCACATTCAAAGACTTACAGTCAATGTGGATGAGAACTAACCTGCTGAGTATAAAACAAAGTCGAGAACTGCCAAGAAGAAAAAGAAAGAAAAGAAAAAATGGCTGCTAAACACAGTAGAGCGCGCCTCTAAAGGTGAAGCCATAAAAATCAGGAGTCCAAGGTTATCCGAGGCTACATAAGGAGTTGAAGGCTGGCAGGGGCTACGTGAAGCATATCAGAAAAGAGTGGGAACAAAGTGAAGCTACCAGACAGTGGAGAGCCGACTCCGTGTTCATTGCTCTTCTCATTCCTTAGCTGAACATCGCCCCTGGGAAAAGCACCTCACAACTTCTACTCAGAAAATTTTTTAACTTTGCTATAAATTATACCCCTTGAGAAATGTCAACAAATGGCAGGAGAAATGCTTTCAAAGCCAAAAACACTTGCTGTTCTTGCAGATGACTCAGGTTAGGTTTCTAGCATCCAAAGGGAGGCTCACAACCATCTGTAATTCCAATTTCAGGCGTCCCATGTGTTCTTCTGACCCCCTTGAGCCTCAGGCACACACTTGATGGACCTAGGCTCCACAGGCACCAAGCACAAATACTACGCACATACAAATATGCAGATGGGGTAGGGTCTGGTGGTCCTCAGTTCTGTAAGAAAGCAGACTGAGATAGCCATGAGGGGCAAGCCAGGGGCAAGTGTGGATAGGCAAAACAGTCATACACATAAGAAAACATCTAAAACAAGAAAGGTACAAGAGTAGCTGAACTCCCCACAGCTAGAGCCTTCGTAAGTGCTGCCAAGTAAAGGATGTCTAAACACCACAGATGTTCCTTTCTTCAGAGTTCTGATCTCACCGAGGCTTTATATTGGGATCTGGTTCCTCTTACCCAAAAGCATCTTGATCTCCAGGTGTGTGGGTGGATAAACACTAGCAAGCAGCAGAAAAGGAGCATTAACTCTACCTTTCTTTTCAAGTCCTCAGGCTGAAATGGCAGCCAAAGCCAACCATCGATTCTGCAGAGAGGCCTCCTCCATGGACCACACCGCTGTCACCATATGTTTCTAGCAATGACTCATTGCCTTTTGCCTTCAATTTTGGCCGGGGGGCACTTTAGTGGATGAAATAAGAAACGCTCCCCAGGGTTCATGTATTTCACTCGATCCCTGGTTGGTGGATTGTTTGAGGAGGTTGAGGCTTGCTTGAGGAATCGTATCACTGGGGATGGGTGTCTCTGAGCGTTTATAACCCTGCCCGCCTCCAGTTTGCAGTTGTTAATGTGATCTCTGTTTCCTGGCATTCACTGCCTCTCCTCCACCTCCAGTATACAGACACACCTGGGGCCTTAGGCCAAAATAAACTCATGGCAAATTTCCGGATTTCTTAGAGTGTACTTGATGGTGTATTCTTGGGTCACTACCTTGTTGATGGGTGAAAGGCCCTTGTTCTCCACACCAGCCCAGGGATGGTCCCACCCACCATGGACTGCACTCTCTCTCACTGATTGCTGAGAAAATACCTTACATCTGGATCTCATGGAGGCATTTCCTCAACTGAGACTCCTTCCTTCCTGATGACTTTAGTTGACACACAAAATTAGCCAGTACACTCATAGTCTCATATTTATGGAAAAGGAAAAAACGATTATAAAGTAATATAGCAAACTGAAAGGGAGCGAGATAAAGCAAGGAGAAAGCAACTGCCTGCCGGGCTATTTCTACAATTTACCAGAGGGAAAGAGTGAAGGATGGTTTATTTATTTCTGCGCCAGCACCAAGAGGCTGAATGACAGGCCATCTACAAAGTGTAAAATCAGAACTGAAAAATAAGGCTTTCATCCCTCCCAGGTTAGACTGTCTCCCAGCCCAGGAGGGTTTCAGCTGGTAAGTCCCTCACTTTTCTGGACTCCACAGCATTGCCTCTAGGAAGTTCTAACATTACTTACCATGCCCCTTCTCCCCAAATGTTGCCTTGCCTGTGCCACTGTGCTGTCCGGTTCTCTCTTGCTTTCTATCCCCTTGGGACTCTTCTCATAGCTTGAATATAAGTTATTAAATAATCCATCTTAGGGTCACTATACTGGACTCTTATCAGGAATTACTATTCATATCTTTATGAGTGGCCCATCTGAACTGTGCTCTTTTCTCTCTTACCTATAACCCTGATTTTAGTTCCCTGCCCTTCTAGAACCTTCCCAAAACTTCATGGGCAGCTTTTGCCATTAAAGAATGTTGTGGAACAGTTTCGCTTGTCCAGCCATTCAGCCTCTGATACTCTCTGACTCTCATTACTCATAGGCAAAGAGACAAAAATTTCTAATTCCAATTAGAAATAATGGATTTTTTTGTACCACCAATGCACAAGCCCCATTACTAGATGATCTCTCTGCTTCTAATTGGTGTTAAGTAATGTCTGTATTTAGTTTAAAAGCAACCTGTAAGTTTCTTATAATTCTAAAAGCTACTATTTTATTATTTCATTCTGATGTGTATGCTAGGCTAGGTTGACATAACTTCATTGATTCCTTGAGATAATGTTATGAAGTGAATTATTATGATACTCATTTGCCTTAAAGTTTTAAAGAGGAGATATGACCTGCATAAGGTCACAGGTCACAGTTAGCAACTGGCAGAGGCAGACTCTGAATCAGGTCCATTGGACATCAAAGCCCATAGGACTGAGTTACAAACTGATTTCCAACATCAGCGAACTCTGTGTTGAATGGAGAGGTGTATTAGAACTAACTTTTGTATTTCAATTGAGTTTTCAAAAACTCCACATACACAGTTTCATTTAATGTTCATAGTAAGTCTGAGAGGGCAAATTAATTGTGTTGTATTTAGATACAAAGAAAGGTAATTAACCTCTGGATGCAAAAGAAAAGCCAGATTCTAAGTGTTGTCCAATACAGAGCCAGGGGTGTGGGGCAGGAGCAACACTTTCTCCTTTTACTTCTAATAGCCTGTGTCTCCTGATTGGCACTGGAATATCTGTTCATCTGCATAATAAATGTTGAGCACCGGTACATGCCAGGCTCTGGAAATAAAATTATGAACAAAGGCCATCTGGGTTCCTGAACCCAGCCAAGGTTTAACCCTCTCAACTGGCAAAGAATTTCCCAGTGGCAGATGTCACAAGGCAATAGGTAGGAAACACAGATAAAGTGAATTTATAGTAGTCAGAGACAGCATAAAAAAATTTTTTTTGAACATCACACCATGTAACCCCAGCTCACCCAGAATTCAGTTTGTAGATAGGGTTAGCCTTGAACTCACATGTCCATCTGATCTGCCTCCCAGATACTGGATTAAGGGGCCTGTGGCACCACATCTGTCCTGAGGTTGCTTTGTTTTCCCAGCACTGAGGATTGAACCAAGGGGCTTAGCTTAGTGAATGCTGGGAAGTGCTCCACCACTGAGCTAGTGATAATAAATGCAGAAACAGGAACCCGCAGAATTCATTGTCGTGCCAGACAGGGATAGTATCTGTTGGCCATTAGACAAGGCAACTAATGGAAAACACTCATCCACGCCGACAAAGCCTGAGAGCGGATGAAGCACAACCGAGTTCTTCCAGTTAGTCCTCTGACCTTGCCTTTGCTGTCAGGGTCATTATCCTCCACCCATACACCATCACCAGTCCCTCGCTACTCCTTCCGGACACTTCCGGCCTGCGCCTGCGCAAAAAGAAATCGCCTTTTCTAGTAGCTCGCCAAGCCCACTCCCAGACGCATGCGCGTCCTGCCCCAAAGCCCCGCCCCAGGGCCCCCTCGCGAGCGACTGCCGTTTCTTTGGGCGGGGCAGTGGGCGGGGCCTGAGCGGGCGGCGCGCCGCGGGCGGGCTAGTGAAGCCGGCGCCCCCGACACGTGATCTGGAACCGGCTGTGTCGCTTGGTGACTCGGTCTGTCCGTCCGTCCGCGGGTGCCATCATGGCGGACGCGGCCAGTCAGGTGCTCCTGGGCTCCGGTCTCACCATCCTGTCCCAGCCGCTCATGTACGTGAAAGTGCTCATCCAGGTATGAGTCGTCCGTCGCCCTGCCCTTCCCCGTCCGCGTCCTGTCGGGTCGCCACCGCCCAGCGCCTGTGGATTGGCTTTGCGTCCCAGGCCTTGACCCTCTGGCGATGCCCTTTCCTTCTCCTCCCGGACAACTTCCACGGCTTCGCGGCCCCTGTCGGAAACATCCCTAGGCTCGCCCCCGGCAGGCCCGCTCCCTCTCCCCAGCCAACTGCCATCCTGCCCTTCTTCCTTGCCCGGCGGCTCTTCTCAACTTTGTTTTTCCTTCCCTGAGGTTGATCTTGATCGGTCGCCACCGAGGGCTTCCCAACCCTTTCCCTGTCGCCTCTCTGAAATTGACATTCACCTCACCTGGTCCACTCCTTCGCAAACTCGAGACGTGAAATACTCAATCTAAGGACAAATTTGAAATTGTAGGAAAGCCAACATCTTATTGTTTTTGTTCGCCTTTTCTTCCTATTTTGCTGTTTCTACTTCTATTTCGTTCAGAGATTTTAACACCAGATACCCGGATATACACAAGGAGCTCATTGAGAAGTGATAATGAAGTCAGATTTTCTAAGGATCCATTGAGCGCTTTCATAGCAGCCCATGTGGTTCATGACAATGAAGATCACGTTGGTCAGAGCTGGAAATCAGTTCTGTTTCAAGAGTTTAGCGAGTTTAAACGTAACAGCAAACTCCTGGATACCTCTTGCCTCCTTTTAGTTACTTTCTAATGTGCTATAAACCAGTTGTTCCGTGATATTTTATATTCATGGATAAGAAGGCCTACTTTTAGCTGGGGATCGTATTTTCAGTTGCTGTTCTAAGTTTCCCTGCGATGAGCAGGCCGTTTTTCAAGCATTTATTGAAAGTTGACATACTTACCCCATGCCTTGTGTCATGGAACGAAACAGGCCTTAGAATCCCTGTCCTTACTGTTACAGTTCTAAAAAAAAAAAAAAAAAAAAAGCAAGACTTTGGGATGGACCTCATCTTTTGAATTGTTACTCAAACAAATTATTGCCAAGTTAACTGATAATATGTTCAGATTTTAGTGTAAAAGTTGAACCAAAAAGAGTGAATCTTTGTCTAGCACAAAGGCACATTTGGGGCTAGATTGCATGAGATGAGTGGCAGCATTTTACAGTACATGTATGAACCCACTATTCAGTAGTTGTCAAAAGGACAGTGTTTTTTAGTGACATTCAGTGCTCTTACCTCAACAATTTGATATCCTAACTTCTGATTTCACAATATATCTGCATATTGCCAAGTATCTCAGGAGATTGGTGAAATTCCCAAATACTGTTTTATAAGTTGCATGGTAGCACTTTCGAGAAGCTCAGAGGGTGGTGGGGGTATTAGCACAGATGAAGGAATTGCAACAATAGAGAACCCAGACTGTCCTACTGCACTTTTTTTTCTCAAGTATCCCTTTGGCACTACAAATCCTGAATAATAATAAATGGCAATCATTAATTTTTATGACTTTCTGTATATTGCTAATGAGTCTGTACATTTAACATGGACCTAGCTTATAATTATTTTTGTAAATGAATTACCTAGCTGTCTGCATTTACCTTTGTTGTCCATTTAACTACATAGTCAGGCAGTTGATGCTGGCTTAGTGAATAGTTTTTCATTATATACAAATATAAAAAATGTAAAGCTGGGTGGTAGTGGTGACACATTGCATGCATGTCTTTAGTCCCAGCATTAGAGAGGCAGAGGCAGGTGGATCTCTGAGTTTGAGTAAGTTCTAGGACAGCCAGGACTACACATAGAAGCCCTGTCTCAAAAAACAAAAAAGAAAAAGAAAAAAAGATATTTGTCATCCTTAATGGTAAAGGAGGCTTTCCTGACACAATGGTTTCCTTGTTCTATTTTCAGTTTGATAATCTATCTCAGTTTCATGGTTTACTCTATAGACTTCAACACAAAGGGCAACTTGGAGTTTATTGAACCTAATCTTAATCTATACAACAGGACAAAAGACTGATAAGGGTGGTACTTCTCCAAAGCCTTAAGAAACATAAACTACATTTTTGTTTGTAAAAATTATGGGGCTAAGAAGGTGCCTTGCTGATAGAAACATGGAGCATAAGGGTGGGCAGGAGTTCATTTTCAGCACCAGACACAAAAAAATTTGAGCCTGATTTTTTTTTTTTTTCAAGGCTTTGCAGCCACATGATTCCTGGAGTTTTGCTTAGTGTTGATCCATTCCTTTGTTTTTAAAGGTGGGATATGAGCCTCTTCCTCCAACAATAGGACGAAATATTTTTGGGCGACAAGTATGTCAGCTTCCTGGTCTCTTTTGTTATGGTAGGTGCCTTTGATTTATTTGGGATGGATGACATTGAAACCTGGGCTGGAGTAACTGAAGGAAAACATGTAGAAGGCCTGTTGCCTTGAAATTTCCTGTAACCATGTTTTTGGACTGGAACCTAAATCTCTGACTTGTGTGTTCTTAGCTCAGCACATTGCAAGCATCGATGGGAGGCGTGGGTTGTTCACTGGCTTAACTCCAAGACTGTGTTCGGGAGTCCTTGGAACTGTGGTCCATGGTAAAGTTTTACAGGTAAGAGGAAATTAATTAATATTCTCATACTTTTTGGTTGCATTTTATGGACAGTTTATTCCACTGCTAAAGAGCAATTCAAAGATAAACTTATAACCTGGCATTTCTTTCTTTTGAAATTTTTCTCTCTTTATTGATTAACTGATTAATGGAAGACAGGATTTCTCTGTGAAACATAGACTGGCCTTGGGCTTATTTAGTAGCCTAGACTGGCCTTGAATTTTATTCTGCCTTCTGAATCATGAGTGGTTGCTCATATACCTGTTTTGAAAACATTTTTTTGAAATGCCCACTTTTCCCCAAGAAACAAAGGAAATTTGCAGCTGAAGTAATTGACTTAGATATATGGGAGCTTCTTCCTTTAAAACAGATTCTGAATAGAAATTAGTTCCATTTACCTATACAGTTGGAGTTATTTTTATTATTTATTGTAGGGGAAGAAAGCTGGGTAAAACACTTTTTCTCGAGTTATTTTTTAAATTTCTAGTACTACCTTAGTGACACATTTCCTATCAAAAGTATGAAAAGAAGCAAAAGCTGCTGCTAAATGTAGTGGTATGTGCTGTAATCTAGGGCTTAGGAGGTGGACGAAGAAGGATCAGGAGTTCAAAGCCAGCCTCAGTTACATCCTGTGTTATAGGCCAGCCTGGACAGCATAAGACCTTGTGTCAAAAGCAAAGCACAATGGAGGTGGTTCAGCAGGTGCAGATGCCTTGGACCTGACTCCCAGGGCTCACATGATAGAAGGCAAGAGCTGACTCCTACAAATTTTCTTCTGATTTTCTGTATGTGTGTGCATACAGACACACAATAAAAGAAAATTTAAGAAAGATGAACTGAACAGCTGAGGTGCAGGTCAGTGGTAGGATGCTTGCCTACTCTGGTTTTAATCTCCAGCTCCTGAAAAGGGAATTTACCAGGAAAAGATCAAGGATGGTGGCAGTTTTCCACAGTGTGGGTCATAGCTGTACGGATGCTTGTCTCACTAGTTGTGTATTTCTGCTTTTGTTCACTCTTCTGTGTATCTCAGGTTTTTTTGTTGTTAGATTTGGTTTTGTCTATCTGTGATGTGTATGCATATGTTTGAGCAAATGAGTCATGGTGCACATGGGAAGGTCAAAGAACAACCTCTAGTGTAGGTCCTTACCTTCCACCTTGCTTCAAACGGTCTATTTATTTTATGTGAATTGGTGTTTTGCCTGCATGTATGACTGTGTAAGGGTGTCAGATCTTGGAATTACAGACAGTTGTGAGCTGCCATGTGGATGCTGGGAATTGAACTCAGGTCCTCCAGAAGAACAGTCAGTGCCTTCAGCTGCTGAGCCTTCTCTCCAGCCCAAAACAGGGTCTCTTTATTCACTACTGTATACACTAGGCTAGCTGGCCCATAGGCTCTTGGAGAATCCTACTTCAGCCTCCCATGTTTCTCCAAGAGCACAAAGATTACAGGTGAATGGAGTTAGGTACAACAGTTGTACCTAGCTTTACATGGCCTCTTGGGAATCTGACTCGTTGGGTTCTTATGTTTGTGCAACAAAGACTTTACCTACTGAGATGTCTCCCTAGCATGTGTGTGTTACATTGCATATTAAATTTCTTACTTTTTTTTTTTTTTTTTTTTTTTTTTGAGACGAGGTTTTGTATGTAGATCATGCTGACCTTTAATTCCCAGACATCAATTTGTCTTTGCCTCCTGAGTGCTGGAATTAAAGGTGTGTGCCACCACACCTGGCCTCATTGCATGCATTTTTAAAAGTTAAAAACAAGCAAACAAAAAATAAAACCCCTGACCAATACATATAGTAAAATGTTTTAGGAAGCATCAGCCCAGGGCCCCATGCTATGATGGAGTAGGGTCTAAGCCCATACCTCTCAAGGTTCCTCTCATCACACATGCCATGCGCTGGGTCTCTGGTCCAGTGCTGGCTGGTATAGATTGGTAGCATGGAGAGTGACCGTGGCTAGGAAAATGGTTTCAGACATATTGTGCAGGCTGGTCAAGGCCTCTTATAGCTTCTGACAGGTCCTGTTCCCATTTGACTCACAATTGGTTACTTAGCACTCAAAATGGTAAAATGCTGCAGCAGCTGGGTAGCCTAGCCTCCTAACACTGGTTTACAGGAGGGTGTTGGGCACTCACCCTACTAGTACACCTGAGACTGAAGGGGCTGTAGAAGCTATTGCTTATTAGTATTGTGAAAGGAACTCTTAGGGTTAGGGACATTTCCAGAGATTATACAAACCTTAAGTGACCAATTCCTGAGTTCTAAGTTTGACCACTGTTATAATTTTTTACCAGACTTCCAGCATCCTAAAAACCTTCCTGGATAGGCCTAGCTTCACCAGGACCACGGTTAGCATTTTATCCCATTGTGCCCTGCAGACTTACAAGGACTAGGTGTTATATTGTACACAGCAGGCAGCCACTGATGTGACATTCCACTCAACGAGAACCTAGCTTGAAGGTGCTGAGCTGTGCCTAAGGTCCCCTGGATAGGTAGCAGTTGGCCTGAGAGAAATCTATAGACCCAGATGTATAAAAAAGCCTGCTGTGCTGAGACTAGAAGGGGAGCAGTGGGTTGCAGGGTGTATTCAAAAGGACATGTTCCTAGTTTGAAGGGGAAAAGTGTTTTTAACAAAATCCCAGTCTTTCTATTTTACCAATAAAGACTTGGGAGCCAGATGCTGGTATGAAAGCTCAGAGAGGCGGAGAAAGCACCCAACTGACTTTCCTTCTCAGCCATCCCAAACCTCTCCTCAAACTCTCGCCCATTTCCCGTGTGTGTCTCTCTATCCATCCTCCTGATTTGCTGTAGTTCTTTTTTTGTTGTTCATTTCCTGTAGTCTGGTTGTTTGTTCCACCTCTTGACCTATGGTTGACTCTTTTTAATCAATCCTGTTTACAATACTCAAGCAGAAAGCTTTAAGTCAAGAACTTGAAAGACAGTGGGAGTAAGAGTTCAAGGTCATTATTGGGTTTGAGACCTGTCTCTAGAAAAAGGAAAATTGAGAAAAAGAGACAAAGAAATAATAAAACCAATTGTCATCTACTAAGCATGTGTTCCCCTAGCCTATTTTCTATTTTCCCCCCTCACCCTAATATAACTCACTATGTAGCCCTAACTATCCTTTGAATTCTCAAGGAACTGCCTGCCTCTGCCTCCTGAGTGCATTTTCTATTTCTAAAATGTCCCAGAAGCCATATTTCTTCTTGCAGTATAACCTGAGGTTTTTTAATAGTTACATTCTCTTTTCCAGAAGAGAAAACTGCTTATTTTAGAAGCAGTCACATACAAAAGGAAAGGGGTGATACTCAAACTCAGTACCAATTTTATGTATCTTATAAAGAAAAGAATCTTAAGAAGATTAAGATCAAGACTATAGTTTTAACAATTCCTTATTAAATATGTTGTTATTGTTAATTCTACACACACACACACACTTGTTTTTATTTGCCCTGCTGGGGAGTTGAAGATTAAGCAGAGGGACTACACAATTGGTAGAGTGTTGCTTGGCATGCAGAAAGCCCTAGATTTCATCCTCAGCACCACATAAACTGGTGTGGTAGTGTATGCCGATAATCCCAGCACTTGGGAAGTAGAGGCAAAAGGATCAGAAGTTCAAGGCCATTGTTGGCTTTGGCTTCTTAAGAGGTCAAAGCTCCTCTTCCAGAGGTCCTGGGTTATATTGGCTTTACAACCATCTATAATGAGATCTAGTGCCCTCTTCAGGCTGGCAAGCATATACGCAGGCAGAACATTGTATACATAATACATAAATTTTTTTTTTAAAAAAGAAAAAGGTTAAAGATAGCTTGTATTACATGAAGCCCTATCTCAAAAAAAAAAAAAAAAAAAAAAAAAAAGGAGAAAAAAGTTTTCAAGCATTGTAGGGGACTGTAGAGATGGCTCAGAGGTTAAGAGGACTGCCTGTTCTTTCAGAGGTTCTGAGTTCAATTCCCAGCAACCACATGGTGACTCATAACCATCTATGATGATATCTGGTGCCCTCTTCTGACACACAAACCTATAGTCAGATTGAACACTGTATAAATAATAAATACATCTTAAAAAAAAAAAAAAACAGACATTATAGCCCCAGCCTATAATGCCAAGACTTGAATGGCTGAGGCAGAAGGATTATCATGTGTTCAGGGTCATCCTGGGCAAAGTAACTAGATTTTATCTCTAAACTTCTGCCCTCCTCTGTCTTCCCAACCCCCCCCCCACACACACACACAGAGTTGTAGTTGTAGTAATACCATGTTGGAGGCATTTCCAGTTGATTAGTGTGGAGTAGAAATTGGGAGGTTTGTAGAAGAAAATTGGTGCTTTTCATTTTCTGTCAATACTTTCTCTAACAGGAAACAGTAATAACTCTAATTATCCTTTATTTCTGTTTCTTCTATAGCATTACCAGGAGTGCGAGAAACCCGAGGTACGTTGACTGTGAGCCCCTGTCTCTGGCACATTCCTTCTGTCTGACCCTCCCCTCCATAGGAGAAGAGCCAGGACTCTTCCTTTCACCTCAGTGCCTTGGTGGCTTATGGGGTAGCCATGAGTTTGAAGATTTCTATTTAAAACCATCAAAATTTCTGTCTTTGTTTTTGATTTCCAGGAGTCAGTATCCGGAACTGTACAAAAGGAAGGCTCATCCTCCTTTGACCGAGTTATCAAAGAGGTAAGGGATGAATTTAATTTACTCCTTATTATTGAACCAAGATCATGAGTCTTGTGCTTCCAGGTCTGTTCCCAAGTAAAATTAAATCTTAGTTTAAATTGGGCTTCCCTGTCTAATAACCCAAAAGAAGAATGTGGCCTGCTGTTGGGAGCAAGTGCTGCTCACTCTCTTATTAAGACTGAAGCAATTTTCATATTTGTTCTTTTTTTATGTGTGAGTTTACTTGCTTATATGCCTCTGTCTGGTACCTGCAGAGGCCAGTAAAGTATTTTTTGGAACTGGTATTACAGAAGGTTGGGAGCTGCCATGTGGGTGCTGGAAGCCAAACCTAAGTCTTCTAGAAAAGCAGTCAGTGTTCTTAACCACTGAGCCATCTCTGCAGCCCCTAATTTTGACAGTCTATTTTGTAGCCCAAGGTGGCTTTGAACTCAAAATCCTCCTGCCTCAGCTTCCCCTTCCCCAGAGTGGAATTGCAGGAATATACCTTTATGCCTGGCTTTAAAAGTCTTCTAGTGGTATCAGAAACATGTAACAAGCAATTTTTTTTTTGTGGTTTTTGTTTTGTTTTGTTTTGCTGTGTTTTAGTTATTGAGATAGAGTTTCCCAGTGTAGCCCTGGCTGTCCTGGAGCTCTCTGTAAATCAGGGTGTTCTTAAATCCACAGAGATCCAACTGCCTCTGCCTCCCTCCCAAGTACTGGGATTAAAGGGTGTGCCGTATGCAATACACAGTATGCAATACACAGACGTGTTGTATCTTGGTTCCTATTCATCTACAGATACTTTTTGTGCTATTCTTCTGAGGCTGAAATGTTCCTGTTTCTTATGTCTCATCCCCATGCTTGGCTTTCATCTAGGCTGTAGATGTAGCTTAGTGGTAGGAACAAGTCTCTTCAGAGAGATTTCAAAAAGTTACTACAACAGAAGGTTGAAATCCATGAAAGGTATAACGAAATAGCAAGATATTACATTAATCCCATTGGAGCTAACTTTCTGACGCCAAAACGTGAAAGCTTTTGTGCCTTGTCCTTTGCCCTGTACTGAGTGTCCATCCACATTCCTTACAGGAATATGAGTATCATTTAGATTTCAGAAGTGTGTTTTGATTGTTTCTAGACAACTCGAGAGATGATTGCTCGTTCTGCTGCTACCCTCATTACACATCCCTTCCATGGTATGTTTGCATTTGATAGCATAAAGTAATCTCATTTCTGTATTCTATTGCTTAATCTTTCATTAGATTGGCATGGGCATTGACTGCAAGGCTCTGCCTACATATTTTTGTTTGCTGTCTTTTTCCAGATAGCAAAATGTCTTTAGATGAAAAAAACTTTTAGGATTATCAAAATAAATCTCAACATGGTTGATGGGATTTGCTTTAATTAAAAAGAATTTGTTTTACATTTATTTGACAGAGGAGGGGCAGGCATTCCACAGCATATGTGTGGAAGTCATATGTATGGAAGTCAGAAGTCACTTGGGAATCTATTTTTTCCTTCTATAACTTAGGTTCTGAGGATCAAATTCAGGTTGTGGGGCTTGTCGGCAGGCGTCTTTACTGGCTAAGCTGTCTCACTGACTCTCAACATAGTTTTTTTTTTTTTTTTAATTTTTTTGTGCATTGGTGTGAGGGTGTCAAATACCTGGAACTGGAGTTACAGACACTTGTGAGCTGCCATGTGGGTGCTGGGAATTGAACCTGGGTCCTCTGGAAGAGCAGTCAGTGCTCTTAACCACTAAGCCATCTGTCCAGCCCTCAAACATAGTTCTTAAGACAGACTTGTCTCTGTTCTACAGTGATCACTCTGAGATCTATGGTACAGTTCATTGGCAGAGAGACCAAGTACTGGTAAGTGTTTGGGGTTTGTTTTTCTTTTTCTATTTATATGTATGTGTGTACCTGCTTGTCTGTATGTGCACAACATGCAGTCAGTGTCTGTGAAGGCCAGAAGAGGTGTCAGATGCTCTGGAACTTGGAGTTAGAGACAGTTGTGAGCCCCGATTTTAGGTGCTAGAACCTGAACCTGGATCCTTGCAAGACCAAAGATGCAAGTGCTCTTAAGCACTGAGCATCATTCCAACCACATGCACTCTGAATTATATATACTGTACCATTCATAGTCTTTTTTGTTTGGTTTGGTTTTTCAAGATAGTTTCTCTGTGTAGCCTTTGCTGTCCTGGAACTCACTCTATAGACCAGGCTGGCCTCAAACACACAGAGATCCACCTGCCTCTGCCTCTAAAGTTCTATGATTAAAGGCATGTACCTCCATCTCTACATATAGTTAATTGCTTCTTTTTAATGTTCATGGGTGTTTTGCTTTCTTGTATGTCTCTGTGTACCTCATTCATGTCTGGTGCTCACAGAAGAGAGGCCAGAAGAGAGCATCAGATCCTCTGAGACTTGAATTAGACAGAAGCTGCCATGTGGATGCTAGGAATTGAGCCCAGGTCCTCTGGAAAAGAGCTGTTGCTCTTAACAACTGAGCCATCTCTCCAACCCCAATAGCTTCATTTTCTAATGGAATTTAACTATGTAACACAAGTGAACCAGTAGTAGAAAATTGTGAGGAAAGGGAGTTATAAATTTGTCTTTGTCAAAAGTGATTATTGGCCAGATGTTACGGGGTATACCTGTGGTCAAGGTCACTTTGGGAGGTGCAGGCGGTCTCATACTCAACATAATAAATGTATGTCTCCTTGGGCTAAATGAAACTCTGTTGAGGGTGGGGGTGAAATTCCCTCTCAAAGCTCAAGTGTTCTACTTTTATTGCCTAGCGGGCTGTGTGACTCCATATTAACCATCTACCGGGAAGAAGGCATCGTAGGATTTTTTGCGTGAGTAAATGTTGGCTTTTCCTGTAAGTGATTTTTTGTTAGTAGAAAAACTTTTTTGTTTAACTTTGAGGAAAAAGAAAATCTCTTGGGGTTTACTGTATGTTAAGCTGTTTATAGAACCTCTACTGACTTAAGTTTCTCATTGTAAAGTTCCTACACCTTTGTTTTGTTTTTGTTTTTTTTTTTAATTCCCTAGATATTTTTATATGCTTGAAATAAGGGTTTTGTTTTGTTTTGTTTTTTAAAGCAAGGTCTCTTATAGCCTAGACTGATCTCAAACTGGATGAGGATGACTCTTCTGCATCTCTACCTCTGGGTGCATGTATAGAAGTCAGGGAACAACTTGGGAGAATCAGTTTTATTTTCCATGCGTGGGTTCCAGGCATTAAACTTGGGCCGTGAAGCATGATGATGGGCCCTACTTGCAGAACCATTGCTTTTTTGTTTTTTTTATTTTGTTTTTGAGCTAGTGTCTCAAGATCACAGTGATCTACCTGCCTCTGCCTCCCAAGTACTGGGATTAAAGATATTCAATAACATGTGTAGTTTGTTTTGCTTTTTTAATAAATAATTTGAGGTTCAAACTTTATAAGTTCTACAATATAGTTAGTAAATGCGAATACTAATTTTTGAAAAATGAAAAGTCATAACATATATTTTTCTTACTCTAAAATAAAACATTTGCAAGGTTTGACTTTGAAAGAGTTTAAATTTCTGTGCTCAACTGACAGACAAATTTACTGTGGGAAATGAAACAGTGCCTGTATGTTTTCAGTGTCTCCATGATTGATTAATGCTAGAAATCAGATACAGTTCTTTTGCACATGTTCTACCAATGAGCTATAATAGTAGCCACAGGTTTCTTTTTTTTTTTCTAATTGTTCACTTAAATGTATGGATGTTTTGGTTGCATGTATGTGCAGAAGCCAGAAAGAACATGGTATCAGAGCCCCTGGAACTGGAATCACAAATGGCTGGTTGTGAGCCACCAGGGAGTTGCTAGGAATTGAATGTGGGTTCTTTGGATAAGCCGTATGTCCAGCTCCTAAATTTATTTGTTTATTTTTTGAGTATGATAAATATTCTGACAAATAGAAAGGACAGCTTATTATTAGTCTCATTTTAAAGTTTTGTTTGTGTACAGATGCATGCATATGAGTGCAAGTGTGTATGTGTGCCATGTGCATGCAGTTCCAGTAGAGGTCAGAAGTGAAAATCAGAGCCTTTAGACTGGAGTTACAGGCAGTTGTGAGCTACCATGTAGGTGCTGGGAACTAAACTAGGGTCTTAGACAGGTGAAGTGTAGGTGAACTTTTCTTTTCCACCTGCCAGTTCACAAATACCCAACACCAAGACTTAATTATAAATGCTAGGCCAATAGCTCAGGCTTATTACTAACTAGCTCTTAAACTTAAACTAACCCGTTTATATTAATCTACATTCTGCCACATGGCATTACCACTCTTTGATCTTGGACCTCCTATTTTCTCCCTGTGTCTTGCTGATGATTCTTTTGACTCTGCCCCTCTTCTTCTTTTTTATCTATTTATTTATTTATTATTATTATGAACAAAGAAGTCGGGCTGGAGAGATGGCTCAGAGGTTAAGAGCACTGGCTGTTCTTCCAGAGGTCCTGAGTTCAATTCCCAGCAACCACATGGTGGCTCACAACCATCTATGATGACATCTGGTACCCTCTTCTGGTATACAGTATACATAATAAATGAACAAAGAAGTCACACTTTCTATCCTGTATATCCTTATTCAAGGTCCTTTCCCCCTCCCAACACATCAGGTCATTCTCTCTTCTCCACAACTCCCCATCCCCCCCCCACCTCTTCTTTCCAGCATTCTCTCTGCTCCTAAAATTCTGCCTAGCTATCAGCCAATCAGCTTTTTACTAACAATGATAGCAACACATTGTCACAGTGTACAGAAGGATTATTCCACAGCAGGCAAGAGCAGTAAGTGCTATGAACCATTGAGCCATCTCTCCAGCCCCATTCTCATTTTAAAAAGGCATTGATGATCCTGCAATGTACCTGAGTTTGTAGTGTGCTGCCTAGCGCACAAAAAGCTTTAGTTTCAGTCCCCAGCACATATAAAACTGGGCATACTGGACTATGTTTGGAGTCCTGACACTCAAAAGGAAGGGATAAGAGGATCAGGAGTTGGAGATTATCCTTGTACACATAGCAAGTTTGAGGCCAGTCTATATAAGAAACTTGTGTTTCCTGGGTTTGAGTGACCTACTTTGAGTAATACTGGGAATATTCCCTTACAGACAGAAGAGCAGAGTTTGAATGCCAGTTCTGTCACTTACAAACTCTGCTGTGCAGCAAATGAATGCCCTTCAATGTCCATTTTTTAAAGAAACAGTTTCATGTACTCCAGTCTGGCCTGGCACTCTTTATGGAGAGTAATACAGAGGATTACCTTGAACTCCTGCTCCTCCTGCCTCTGTCTACTGATTGCTGGTGTTACATGCCTGGACCACTACACCCACTTTGCATGGGACTGGGGAGGCAAACTTAGGGTCTCAGACTTCAAGCACTCTTAGCTACTGAGCTACATCCGTAGCCTTTAGGAGCATGCTTTTGATATCTATCTGTGTTTGGGTCATTCTCATGGTGTTTTGTTGTTTTGGTTTTTTTTCTTATCTTTTGCCATGCCAAATTTGAGTATCAAATAGTTTAATAAAATCATGTTAAGTCTACTCTGCAAAACACTTTGCAAATCTTTGGCCCTTCCTGTTATGGTTACTAATATAGTAAAGTGAGCCATTGGTTATA
>PVIH01008357.1:0-12500 GCA_004025045.1 Sigmodon hispidus | reverse complement strand
AGCCTTCCAAATAATAGCAAGAGCTCAGCCATTATGCTACAGTCCCATAATTGTTTTGCAGTTTTTTGGTTTTTTTTGTTTTTTTGTTTTTTTTTTTTGTGGTGTTGGTCATTGAACTCAGAGTCTTGCACGTGTAAGAGAAACACTTCACCACTGAGCTACACCCTCAGCTCTTCTCAGATTTTACTGTTTTTATAGGACAGTTTCCTAGTGTGGTCCCATTTTTTTTTTCCCCAAAATTTATGTCTTTATTTGACACAAAATACAAAATGGCTGTGGGAACAGCAAACTCCCAAGACAAAGGAAAGGAAAAAAAACACACGATTCTATCTAAGTTATAATTAACAGGAAGGCCATTCACTATATGAGTAACAAGTGAGTAAACTTTAGGGAGAGTCTTTTCTAGTGCCCATACTTTTGGAATTCCCACTCTCTGTTGTCCAACGGACACACCTGCCTCGTTTTGAGCCATCGAGAGATGCAGTGGAAATGAAAAGCATGATTACAGACTCCCCATGTAACAGTACACCCTTCAGAGGTAGCAGATGCCTGATTGACCTGACACTCAATGCAAAGATTCATAATGTGGTTCTGCAGATGGCACAGTTATCAACCACAATATCCCAGGCCCAGAGGGCTACTGCATTCCACTTTTTCACTTTAAAGCGTTTCTTTCCCTCGCTGCTGTTGGTGCCACTGGGGGTATCCACATCTATTGCTGCCACCATTTTGGAAACACACTTGCAGTTCCATTTTTAACTAATGCCCTGTTGTAGGAGGAAAGAACATAGAAGATGGATTGAGTTGTCAGACAAATCTTTTCTGGGAAATTATTGATCCGGTATGTGCTTAGGAAAACAGCAAAACTGTATTAGTCATCTGCAGTGTATCAGATAGCATGCTAAGCATTTCCCATGACGTTCTCAACATAGCCCTGTGAAGATCAGTGCTATTCTGTACACTGCTGTTTCACATCTGAAGTTAGTACTACTAAGAAAAGCTCAATATGCCAGGTGGTGGTGGCCACCCTTAGGTACCAGCACTTAGGAGGCTGGGGCAAGAGAATCTCTAAGTTCAAGGCCATCCTGGTCTACACAGTGAGTTCTAGGACAGCCAAGATTACATGGTGAAAACCTGTCTCAAACAAAACAAAACAAAAACAGAAGAGGAGCTTAATGTGAAAGTTCAGTAGTAGTCACTCAGCCTTACTGAGGGGTACAAATTCTGTCATAATCATTTCAGCCACATCTCCTATAAATGTGTCACATTTTGAGTGCTGATTTAGATTGGCTACTTAATCTTAATCCTAGACTTTATTTCTGTTTCTTTTCTTTTCCAGGGAAATATGAGCCGGGGAAATAGCTTGTTTTTCCGGAAAGTCCCCTTTGGGAAGACTTACTGTTGTGACCTGAGGATGTTAATTTGAAGATGTGGAGCAGGGACAGTGACATTTCTATAGTCCCAATGCACAGAATTATGGGAGAGAATGTTGATTTCTATACAGTGTGGCGCGCTTTTTTAATAATCATTTAATCTTGGGAAAATGGAGGTGATGGTGTCCTGCCTTTTTTGTTCTTTCTCCTAGCGCAATATCACTCACCACCGCTGTTCCCCATTAGTTATTTGAAATGGGACATTTTTCCTAGCGCAATATCACTCACCACCGCTGTTCCCCATTAGTTATTTGAAATGGGACATTTTTCCTAGCGCAATATCACTCACCACCGCTGTTCCCCATTAGTTATGTGAAATGGGACATTTTTTCTCCAAAGTCTTGTTTTAAACAAAAAATAGAAGTATTTTCCTAAAGGAACAAGCAGGTTGTCATGTAGATTTGAGTCTCAGGTTAGGGCTTTGTCAAATGAAGAACAGAATTCCAATAAGAAGGAAATCATACTATAAAAAGTGTGAAAATTAGGAGTTTATGAATTACCTTAAGGAGATAGATGCTAGAAAGTCAGCAACAACCACCAGTCTACCTCCACTGTGTTTTCAAGCAGTTGACCCATCCTATCTCTCAGTGCTGCTGAGTTAATGTAGAGAGTTCTGCAGAGGTCTCCATGCCTTCTGTTACTCTAGAAGAAAAAAATCGTCACTACCAACAAAGAAAAAGGACAGTTTCAGGGGCTTAAGCAAGATTTGGAAAGGAATATGATGGCCTTTCACTCCAGAGAAGCTCTTGATTTCCTGTAACACAAGAAGCAAATACTGCAGCACAGCAGCCCCTAAGTGCTGAGTACTCGCCAGCCCCCAAGGTCCGTCTTCACTACAGTCCTGATGCATGTAAGCTTCTGCTCCTAAGTATTTCCTTTTTGTTACTGCAGAAGGTGAGTAGTTTGATTTTCATTTCTGATGACACCCTTGAAAAGTGTATTTATAACTCCTTATCTGGTAATGTGGACCTAAGACCACATGATTCTTAGAATATTGCCCAGCTCGCATGTCAAACCCTCAGTTAGGCATGTTAAAAACACTTACTGGAGGAAAATCACTTTCAAAGCAACATTTTCAACTCAAGCATAAAGCTCCTATTGCCTCAGGCCTTTTAACAGCAGGTTAAATGCTCCTAAGAGAGAAAGTCTAAACTGTCGCTTGTCTAAATAATTCGCTGGTACTTTGCCAAATGAGCAAACACTGACTTTGCTGCTTTAGACTTCTATCAATGTGGCAGAGGCCATGATGTTAGGTAGTGTGAGCATGCAGGGTCTTCTCCCGCTCAGGGTTTAGGGATACAACCTGAAGCTCACGAGTAGTTTAGCTTGAAATGTCTTTGTCAAAAGTACTTTGTCTCAAAAGTAATGTAAATTTTATATTCTATTCAATATTATCTGCATCTGTTTTAATATAAAAAGTGTTTTGCATTACCTACTCTTTTCTCCCAGAAAAACATCAAGTAAAGATGATCTAGGAAAATGCACTATGTTTATCCTGTGGCTTCTGTGCACATCAACACCTGACTGTTATAAACCCTGTCTGGCTGTTGAGAGCCTGTCTACCACCAGAGGGCAGCAGGATTTGGTCTTGCTTGTGCATTTTGACTTCTTGAATTCATCATGAGATTGCTCAGTGAAATTAAAAGTCTCCTATATAGGGCAGAAGAGTAACTTTGTGATGACCAGTTACCTAAGAGGAACGAGTACCTGGGTTTCCATCTGTGGGATTATAAAAATGGGGGCAGTTATACAAACCTGTAGTCCCAACTCCTGGAGGTCAGGAGTTCACAGATCACCCTCCATCACGTAGGCTAACCTAGACTACTTAAAAATGCTATCTCAAAAAGCAATAACTAGCTGGGTATAGTGACACATGCCTTCAATCCCAGCACTTGGAAGGCAGAGGCAGGTAGATCTACATAATGAGCTGAAAGCCAACTAAGGTCTACACAAAATAACTAGTTGAGCCATTTCAATCCTGCCTAACTCAGCTGTAGGTCAGTTAGGAGTTCTATAATCTCTGGTTTGTCATAAAATTATTACAGACTTTAACATAAAATTCTGAAGCTTAGCAGAATATGGTTGCTTGCACCTATAATGGTTTGGAAGATTGAAGCTGAGCAAATCACAAGCTTGAGGTTACGTAGACCGTATCTAAAGCAGTCATGATGCCTCCTGCCTGAAATGCCAACACTGAAAAGGCAAAGGCAGGAGAACTGCGGTGAGTTCCTGGACTCTGACACTATCTGAAAACAAAACAGCCTGGAAGGACTGTTTCAGTGGCCTGGAATGCTTTGTTGAGAGACAAGTGCTGTGGCTTCTTAGGTTGTAGCAGGTGACTGAGCAGGAAGAGAACAACCAACATTGAGAAGTGACAACTGCCAAATTTGCCCTGTCTGTATTTATATAAGTAAGGTTCAGGTGAGCCCAGCCTGGAGGTTCAGAGCTGGAGTTAGACCAAGGTGTTTTTAGTTTGACATGATTATGTCATGCTGAGAAAGAAGAAAAAACTGCCAGACTCTTTCTGTCTGGCAGATAGGGCGGAGGGAGATCCGGACCAGCCGGCCTCTCCCTGGGGTTGGAGAGAGATGGTGGGTGTCACCGACCCAGCTCCCCCTAGCTACCACCAAATAGCCACTGGGGGAAACCACACGCTGAAGCAAGAACTCACTTTATTGCATCAGTCTGGAGCTTATATAGGGCTGTGAGAGGGGAGTGGGAATCTTGGGATGGGGTAGGTGGTAGGGTGGGGGAAAAGGGCCAATAGTATGTTAGCAGAGGCTAGGCAGAGGCGGTCTTAGATCAGGCTATGCTGAGTCACTCACACGTGGAGTTTATGGCCAGAGACAGGTCACCAAACTCTAGGAAGGCTTAGGAATTTATACTGGGCCTCAACCCCACGGCCTCAGAAGGGCCAAACAAAAAACAGCCTGTAAACCAAATAAGGGGTGATCCAACCCTCTGGGGCGAAGACCTGTGTTTGCAGTCACAGAGCCAGAGGAAGCCTCCAGCAGAATGGGAGCATCTTAGAATCTTGCCTCCACAGAATAATAAGTGAGTAAAGTCACTGCCAGTAGGCATAGTCAGAGTTGTAGATTATCAGTGGCTTGTGTGAGTGAAACAGCTACTACACAGCAGTGAGAGGCACCCACATGCCTAACACATTTATACCAGAGCTTGAAAATGTTCTATTTATTTGAGACAAGGTACTACCATGTCCCTTTGCTAGCCTGGAACTTGCTGAACAGATGAGAATGGACTTGAACCTGCAGAGATCCACCTGCCTCTGCTTCCTGAATACCAGAATTAAAGGCATGCAGCATTGTGCCTACCTCCTTTTAAAAAAAAAATGAGTTTAGAGTTTCGTGAGTGGCTCAGTAAGAACACTTGCTGCACTTGAAGAGGTTCAGTTCCCAGCATCCACACAGAGTTCATAACTCCAGTTCCAGGAGACCTGACATCCTCTTCTGACGTCTAACATCAGGCACACATGCTTTTACATGTGCCAGAACACTCACACAGTAATAAAAAGGGGGGAGGGGAAACAATGGCTCAGTGGTTAAAAGTAATGACCTGGTTGTATTCGCAGCACCACATGATGGTTCACAACCATCTAGAACTCTAGTCCCATGGAAAGTGACACACTGCTGGCTTCTTGAGGGCAATGCATTCATTCATTCATGTGTATAGAATATATATACATATATAGATATATATATAGAATATATATATACATATATATGCAAGCTAAACACCCAGATGCACAAGAAATAGTTTGAGGCAGAGCTTCATGTAGCCTTGAAGTCCATGTAGCCATAGCAGAGAGTGACCCTGAACTATGATCCTCCTACCTCTACCTCCCAGTTTGGGGGGATTATAGAATGTTCAGCTATGCCAGGCTAGACAGTAGTGTAGTAGGATTATGTGTTAAATTTTAAATAATTGTCCCTCCTATGAGTTTAATAAAAAGCTGATTGACTGAAGGCAGACAGGAAGTGTGGGAGAGTTTCCGAGACTGGGAAAATCTCAGAGCAGAGAAGACACGCTAGACAGATGCCAGAGGCACGACAAGGAGATGGCAGCAGACCCAGGAGAGAAGCTGAAATGCTACTCTGAGAAAAGATACTGAGCCGCATGACTGAACAGGATAAGAAAGATGGATTAGTTTAGGACTAGAGAGCTAGTAAATTATATGCCCGGGCCCTAGGTCAATCGGTGTAAAAATAAGTGTGTGTTTCTGTGGGACTGCTGAACTGCTGGTCAGACCTCTGCTCTGGGTCTTGTCCTTACATGACCTTCAGCTCTTCCTGATGCTCTAGAAATAGTACCTGACACTTTTCCATGGAAACATGGCATTCCTAGGGACATCTTTAGGGTTGTGGCAAGATGGTTCCAGAACAGATGTTTTAATACAAAATGTACTTTTTTTTTTTTTTTTTTTTGTGGACAAGTGATTTTGGGCCCTGTCACTTATGAAACATGATTGTGAGTCAGTGACAGTTCAGATTGGTGTGTGAAGACTTAACATACACCACTAGACAATTACTTTCTCTTCTGCCAATCAGTGAATGAGGAAAATTGTCATGTGGGCTCAACTGGTGAAAGGTAGTGTTCTATGTTCTCATGTGCTTTAGAAAAGCATTTGTCTTCAAGGCTAGTGAGATGGGTCAGTAGGTCAGGAGGCCTGCTGTCAAGCCAGATGACCTTAATTTTATTCCTGAGACTCACATGGTGGAAAAAGAGGCCCAACTCCTGCAAGTTATCCCACCACCTCCACTTGCACGTGCTGCATGAGCACATGTGCACACACACACACAGAGGGAGGGATAATTTTTGAGACCGGGCTTCTCTGTGTAACCATCCTCGCTGTCTTGGAACTTGCTTTGTAGACCAGGTTGGCCTCAAACTCACCGAGATTGCCTGCTTCTGCATCCCAAGAGCTGGGATTAAAAACATGTGCCACCACACGGTGAGTAAAAAAAGGAGCAAGAGATGAAGATTTTAAAATAACAAACATAAAGAACTGCTACTGTGTTGTAATAGGTTCTGGCCCGGGAGAGTCTATTCTAGGGCTCTTCCTTCCCACTGGCAGGACTGATGAGGATGTCTTTTGGCTGAAAACAAAGGAGAGAGTTGAGAATGGAAACAAAAGCACACCTTGCTCCATCCAGCCTTTGCACTTCTTCCTATCCCCACCCCCCACGAGCGTGACAAGAGTTTAGAAAGGAACCTGCTCCCTGGTCACTGAATAGTTAGGTCCAGTAGAGAACTTGAGTTTGTCTTCCATGGTGTTTGCTGTCCACTGAGAAAAATACAGAATGATAAGATCATAAAAATTCAGTAGGGACTTTGAGTGGCACACCATGCAAAGATATCGACTGCCAAGCATGAGTGGTAGCCTGAGTTCAATCCCTGGAATCACATGTGTGGCATGGCAGGTGCGGGCACCCTCTGAAAACATAATTTTTTGGAGTGATGAATTAGCTGCAAATATTGATAAAACAGCAAGGCTTGATGCACCATACAGAGTGTTCACTGAGTCCTGGAACACTGCTAATCGATGGCATAGTGGTATTAGCATTAAGAGTTCATTTCCAGCTGGGCACTTCAGGAAGATGTAGCACTGAATTTTTCAATTTTTAAAGTGTCTCTGTGTGTGTGGCTGGAGGTGGAGAGAAGATCTGCCAAGGGCAAGAATGTGTATGGAAGCCAGAGGACAAACCTGCAGAGGTCAATTCTCTCCTTCCATTAAATGGATGCCAGAAATCAAACTCCAGGCTCAGCAGCAAGTGTCTGTACCCTCTGAGCAATTTCACCAACCCTGAGTTTTTTGTTTATTTTTAAGAAGATGGGTGAGGGCATGAGAAGCAGGATAGAGAAATGGGAGCAGTTTCTAGCTCTGTTACCAGCTATGGGGTTTGGGATAAGTTACTTGTGTTTCTTGTTGTCTGTTTTGTTCTGTTTGTTTTGTGGGGCTGTTAATTGAATCCAGGGTTTGTGAATACCAGGCAAACACTCTACTACTGAAGTATAAATTGAAGCCTTGGATTCAAGCCTCTCATCTAAAATGAGAAATGATGCTTCCTGGAGTATTAGATTTAGTATATCAGCACAGTAGATCTTTGTGTGGCAGCTATTACTGCTAGAAGGAGGAGAATATTTACAGCTATCACAGGAAAAAGTCATAGAATTCAGAAAGGAATTCAAGACAAGTGGGATTGCTTCTCTGGCTGTCCTAACCTCCAAGGCCACTAAACACACAAGGGAAACAGTCCAGCACATTCAACAGACACTTGTTGGATGGGTGTCCTGTAGTAATAAGTTTCTGGCCTGTCTGGCCTGTAGTCCAGACCCACAGACCCATTTGTTATATTATGTTTCTGGCTGGCCTAGCCTTTTCAATCTAGCCCTGAGGTTCTGACCCACTGTCCCATAGAAACACACAGACACTTGTATTAATTTTATGCTGATTGACCTGGGCCCAGGCATGTAGCTTGGTAATTCTTTTTTTTAAAAGATTGATTGATTGATTGATTGATTGATTGATTGATTGATTATGTATACAACATTTTGCCTCCATGTCTGCCTGCATGCCAGAAGAGGGTACCAGATCTCATTGTAGATGGTTGTGAGCCACTATGTGGTTGCTGGGAATTGAACTCAGGTCCTCTAGAAGAGCAGCCAGTGCTCTTAACCTCTGAGTCATCTCTCCAGCCCCCCACTTACTAACTCTTTACTCCTAAACTAACCCATGATTCTTATCCTGTTCAGCCATGCGACTCAGTACCTTTACTTGACTTTTTTTTTTTAACTTTATTTATTTATTTGCCTTGGTGTTTGCCTGGAACTGGAACTACAGACAGTTGTTAGCTGCCATGTGGGTGCTGGGAATCGAACCTGGGTCCTCTGGAAGAGCAGACGGTGCTCTTAACCGCTGAGCCATCTCTCCAGGCCCCTTTTCTTGACTTTTTAAAAATTAATTATTATTTTTTTTAACCTTTTCTTAGAGCAGCATTTCAGCTTCTTTCCTCTGAGTCTTCTGGTATCTCATCGTGGTGTCTCTCTGGCTCCTTTGCAGCGTCTCTTCTCTGCTCTTCCTGTTCCCAGATTTTTCTTAGTCTGGTAGCCCCACCCACATTTCTTGTCTGCCTTCGGTCAATCAGCATTTTTATTAAACCAGTAGGCAGTACAATTATCTACAGTCTAACATAATCCCAATACAGTGTCCAGCTGTCTCCAACATGTATCTGCTGGAACATCTTACAGAATCCTTACACTGAGTTCCACGGGAGGCTTCATTCCCAAGCCTGCAGCATCACTTCTACTTCCAAACTTTGTTAAACATGCTATTGACACCCTATTTCCTAAGGTAGAAATCCTTGAGCCCTCTCTACCTCATCCCTGCCTCAGTAAAGTCACCATTAGATTCTTGGGAGTGCTGCCCTAGAGGCATCATCTTCTGCCCACCTGTCACAGCAGCCATCTATCTTTTCCGGCCAAGGGAGGGCAGAAGGTGGAAGATAAACCTCTAGTTAGCTCTGTGGTGTGGTGTGCTTCTCCCTAACACCTCTTTATCTCTCCACCCTGAGCTGAAGCCCCACAGGCCCAATCTGCAGCCTCTGCTCTACTTGTCCCTTGGCAGCTGCTGTCTGTGTTTATCTTCCATTGCAGCCTCTGTGCAGGAGGAGCCCAGCTGAGAGACAGGGCTATTTATAAATGGGAAGTGGGTGGAGAGTTCTGCAGTCACAAATGTTTTAAACAGCCTAATTCTACCTCGCCTCCACTTTGAAATTCCTGTCCACCCCCTCATCTTCTATCTTCCAAATCATGTACGTTCCTGTCCTACCCTGGGTCAGAGCCACAAAGAAAAAAAATCTAAATTCAATATCTATAGGCAACTACAGAATAAAACTATTGAAGGGCTGGGACTGTGGGTTGTGTTAGGGGGACTTACTTAGGACATGCAGGACCCAGGCTCCAATCCCCACATGCTGAAAACATAGGAAACAAGAAGCACAAGAGGCTGGAAACGCGGTTCAGTAGTTAAGAGTGGACCACTCACACAATAGGTAGGCACGTGTATTGGCTCACGACTGCCTACACCTGAAGCTCTAGGAGATCTGACGCCCTCCTCTTGTCTCCACATGCACATGCACACACCACATACAAACACATGTATACATCATTAAAAATAAAACCTTTAATTATTGAGATACCACCTAGTAATGAGTATTAATTGGAATGGGCATGGTGATGTATGCCTTTAATCCTAGAACTCAGGAAGCAGAAGCAAGTGGATCTTCTTTGAGTCTGGGTCCAGCCTACTCTATATATTGAGTTCCAAATCAGCTAAGGATACATAGTGAGGCCCTGTCTCACAATAAACAAAACAATACTATACATTGGGTATAGCCTAGTGGTAGAGCATTTGCCTACAAAATTCATACAATATATATTAATAACCCACTGTATGACTTATTATCCATCCATTAGTTCCAATCCTTGTAATAGCCATTTAAATAGAACAACAGTTACTGATGAGAGAGTGGGAAGACCCAGGCATGGAGTGAGACATGGAAGCCATATGCTTATGGGAGGATATTTTGGACTGCTCAGCCATAGAGGCCATACAGACTGAGACACTGCCAGTGCTGTGGCCACTATAATGTCACCAGCTGCCAGCTAAGCTAGTGCTTCTCAGCCTTCCCAGTGCTGCGGCCCTTTAATACAGTTCCTCATGTGGTGACTCCCAACCATAACATTATTTTCATTGCTACTTCATAAGTGTAATTTTGCTACTGTTATGAATCATACTGTAAATTTCTATGTTTTCCAGTGGTCTTAGGCAACCCTTGTGAAAGGGTTGGTCAACCCTCCCAGGGTCCCAACCCACAGGTTGAGAATCACTGACTAGTAGACACAATTTCATGAGAGACAATGGCAGTTTCCCCAGTGTGACACACACACACACAAACACACTAGTTACCGAAAGCTTCTTTCCTAAACTTCCTTTTGATCACAAAAAGAGACACCTGGTGCTGTCAGTCAGACAGGAAGCATAGTTGGGCTTGGCACCTTATCATTTCAGCCCTTGACAGGCAGAAGCAGAAGCATTGCCACAAGAATGAGGCCAGCCTAGGCTGTGATGTGAAACTTTGTCTCAAAAACCAGAAAGGGGGTGGGGGAGCTAAATTAAGGAAGTGCATGTTGGGTAAGGACTGAATGATGCTTAGATAATGAAATGAGTTGAGAAAGTCAGAGAAAAGTTATCTTGAATTGAGACACTAAATGGCAAGTGTGGTACAAAAGGTACAGGAAGGTCTAAAGAAGAAATTAGGACACGCCGTTTGTAGAAAGTCCTTGTGTGGGAGAAAGAAGAACACCAAAGAAGCCAGCACAGTCCCATAACAGGTCCAACAAGCAACGTTTAAAAGGCATAAGGGATGAGAGGAAAGGTGAGTCTCCGAAATCAAGGCTTGGAAAAGGCACAAGCACATCACTGATTTATGTTCCGTGTCAGAGGAATGAGCTGAGGAGAAGGCTCCTCTTGGAATCAATCGGCAGTTATCAGCTGCAGGAAACTCAGCCCACTGTCCTCGCTGTCCCTGGGGAAGCACTGCTAGGCTGGGAGAGGAAAGGCAAACATGGCTTAAAGAAGGCACTGAAACCCCACAAAGGAAGAAATAACAAGAGAAAGCCAAGGTACCTACCCATTCAAAATGAGTTGCAAAACTAGGGTGCCAAGGAGCCCTTGAGATACATTCTAGAAAAGGGCCATGATGGGATGAGAGAGAATGCCCACCATTAGGTGAAGGGTCCAGGAATACAGAAATATAAAACTGTAAAACTAAAGAGAAAAAAAAAAAAAAGCTGACAGCCATCAGCTCTGCTCTGTCAACAACTAAAGGTTAACTTCTAACAATGACTCTCTGCCAGCAGCCAGGAGTTTACCCATAACTCCCTTGCCCTTACAGCTGACAACGGCAGTAGACCAGAGTTAACTTTTAACAGTTTCTATGTGACTCCTTGTTGTAGTAAGTTTTTTTTGGCTTGTTTGGGTTTGGAGATTTGTGATTTGGTATATGTGTGGCGTTGGTTTGGAACTTGATTTGTGTGTTTATGACTTTTGTTTTTTAAAAGAAATGAATTATATGTTTATATATTTTATATTGTTTGGCTTATATTTTAAGTATATTATTAGTTATTTTTTTAATTAATTTATTTTTATGAATTTATTTATTATGTGGCTTGTAATTTGTGGCTTATTTGAATTTTTATATGTTTTTTTTGGGGGGGACAGATGGCGACTAGTAGACTTTATTTTTTTTATTTGGCTGTTTTTGATTTTTTATTTATTTCTATGGTGTTTTGTATGGGTTTAAATAGTTATTTATTTATATGGTATAGAGAATATTTTATTATATTTTTTTTGTTTAATTAAAAAGGAAGGTTTTAATTTTTATATAGTAAAATTATATATAACAGAATAGCTTTTAAGTAAGAATTATAGTTATAATATTTAGTTTATTTGTATTTTAAAATTAAAGAGAATATTTTATTATTTATTTTATTATTGTGAGTTTAAAGTTTTATATTTAATATATTTTTGAACTAAAAAGAACTATATAATTATTAAATTTTTAACTATATTAAAGACTATAGAAGGATATAATATTATGTAAATAAATAGGAAATGTAAGTAACTTTTAAAGTTTAGAAAATGATAGAGATGACATTTATTTGTTTGGACAGTTATTTAAAGTTTTTTTGTAATGTTGGGGCATTTATTTTTAGTTATTAGGCCTAAAGTTTTTGGCAAATTTTTTAGTGATGTAGGAAATTTGACATAGTTTATTAGTTGTTTTTTTGTGTGTCTTGAAGAATGTTTGGCAATGTTTTTTGTAAAGTAGGAACTTGAAGGACTATTTTGGCTTGTTTTGTCTATATTTAGAGGTCACTTTTTTATGGAATTTGTATGTTTAGTTTATATAGCATATTATTAAGTAGTTAATATTAGAACAGTTTTTTGTTTGGTGGCTAATTGTTGTTATAAATTTAATAATTATA
>PVIH01008356.1:80000-91653 GCA_004025045.1 Sigmodon hispidus | reverse complement strand
TCGAGCTTTAGCAGTGTTTCTTTTACATAAGTAGGTGCCCTTATATTAGGGGCATAAATATTTAAGATTGAAATCTCCTCTTGACCAATTTTTCCTGTGATGAATAAGTAGTGACCATCTTGGTCCCTTTTAATTGCTTTTAGCTTAAAGTCTACTTTGTTAGATATTAGGATTGCAACCCCCGCTTGTTTCTTAGGACCATTTGACTGGAAAATCTTTTCCCAACCCTTTATCCTAAGCCTGTGTTTGTCTTTGCAGTTGAGGAGTGTTTCTAGTAGGCAACAGAAGGATGGCTTCTGTTGTTATATCCATCTTGTTAGTGTGTGATGTTTTATAGGAGAGTTGAAACCATTGATATTAAGGGAAATTAGTGACCATTGATTCATATTTCCTGCCATTTTTGGTGGTAACTTGTTTGTATTTCCTTTCTCTAGGGTATTCTTCTGTGGAATTATTGTTTGTGATTTCATGTGTGTATCTGGAGTCCTTATGTTGGAGTTTTCCCTCTAATACTCTCTGTAGTGCTGGATTGGTAGATAGATTTTCTTTCAGTCTGACTTTGTCCTGAAATACCTTGTTTACTCCATCTATGGTGATTGATAATTTTGCTGGGTATAGTATTCTAGTTTGGCAGCCATGCTCTTTTAGCATATGTATAACTTCTGACCAAGCCCTTCTAGCTTTCATCATTTCCATTGAATAGTTAGGTGTTATTCTGGTGGGTCTGCCTTTATATGTGAGTTGGCCCTTTTCTTTTGGAGCTCTTAAAATTTTTTCTTTGTTCTGTATGTTTTGTGGCTTGATTATGTGGCGCGCTGACTTCTTTGTGGGGTCATATCTATTTGGTGTTCTATAAGCTTCTTGTATCTTTATAGGCATTTCCTTCAGGTTAGGAAAGTTTTCTTCTATGATTTTATTGAAAACATTATCTGTGCCTTTGAGCTGGTATTCTTCTCCTTCTTCTATTCATATCATTCTCAAATTAGGTCTTTTCATGGTGTCCCATATTTCCTGAACATTTTGAGTTATGGCTTTTTTAGTTTTACTATATTCTTTGACTGATATATCTATTTGAGCTACTGAGTCTTCCACTTCAGAGATTCTATCTTCCATCTCTTGAACTCTGTTTGTTATGCTTGTATCTATGGTTCCAGCTTTTTTCTTCAGATTTTCTATTTCCATCTTTGCCTCATTTTGTGCCTTTTTTATTGCTTCTATTTCAGTTTTTAGTTCCTGGCATGTTTCTTTCATATATTTGTTCATCTCTTCCAATTTTTTGTTTGTATTTTCTTCTATTTCTTTAAGGTTATTTTTCATATCTTCTTTGAGAGCTTCAACGATCATCAAAAAGGAATTTTTGGTGTTGCTTCCTTCTGTTTCCTCTTCATTGCTCAGTTCAGGTCTTGTATTTGTAAGATCGCCACTTTCTTCTGGAGTTACCTTGTTGTTCTTTGTATTATTATGTAAGTTTTTGTACTGACATTTGACCATGGCTTCAGTGGTTCACGATTAGGTGGCTCTTGATCAATTGTGGCACTCGGGCTTGTGCGCCTCCTGTCACCTCTCTGGGCAGGGTCTGAGTCTGTCCTTCAGGGACCCCAGTCATTATCTGTTCGCTCAATTGGAGGTGGAGGTGGGTAGCAGTGCAAATTCCCTCAGCAACAGCTGTGGGTATGGTGACAGGCAGACTTTATCTGTGCCTGTTACCTGTTTGGTTTTTTCAAGACAGGGTTTCTCTGTGCAGCCATGGCTGTCCTGGAATTCACTCTGTAGATCAGACTGGCCTCCAATTCACAGAGATTCACCTGCCTCTGCCTTCCAGTGGTGAGATTAAAGGTGTGAACCACCACCCAGCTAGCATTTCACATTTTAAAAATAATAATTTAAATTTTAAAAATAAAGCACCTTTAATTTAGCTTTTATTCTTGCTGTATTTTTTTATGGGTCTAGAACTTTGAGCCACCAATTTCTTTTTTTTTTTTTTTTTCTGTGTGTGTATGCTCTTGTGTGTGATGGTGCAAGTATACTATGTGTGAATACATGTTGAGGTCAGAAGTCAATGTTTGTATCTTCCTCTTTCATTCCATGTCTTCCTTCCTTCCTTTCATCCTTCCTCCTTCTCTCTCTCTCTCTCTCTCTCTCTCTCTCTCTCTCTCTCTTATGAAAGGCAGAGTCTGTCACTGAATTTGGAGTTCCTCAACTGGCTAGACTCTAGGAATCCTCTTGTCTGCATTCCCCTGGCACTCAGGTTACTGACCTGTGCTCATCACAACGAGCTTTTTAACACGGGGTCAGGGGATCTGAACTCAGGTTCTGATGTTTGTGTGACAAGCACTTTGCTTTCTGAGCTATTTCCCCAGCTCCCTGAAGTAAGGCATTTTTACTCTTATATTGTTCCTGGCCTGGGAGATGGCTTGGACATAAAGCCCTTGGTGCACTGTGTTAGAACCTAAGGGTTATTCCAGCACCCATGCTAAGCAGCTTCATGTGCTGGCACAGGCTTCTAATCTCAACACTGGGGAGGTGGAGGAGGGTGAGTGACCTCTCAGACACTCTAGTCAGCCAGCTCAGTCTTTCAGAGAGCTCCAGGTAGGTAAGAGACTCCCCCTGCCCCTTTTAAAAAATAATTTAAGTGGATAGTTCTGAGGATGTAAGGAAAGCTTACATCCTTATTGGTAAGTAGGAGGGAGAGAGAGAGAGAGAGAGAGAGAGAGAGAGAGAGAGAGAGAGAGAGAGAGAGAGAGAGAGAGAGAGAGAGAGAGAAAGAGAGAGAGAGAGAGAGAGAGAGAGAGAGAGAGAGAGAGAGAGAGAGAGAGAGAGAGAGAGAGAGAGAGAGAGAGAGAGAGAGAGAGAGAGAGAGAGAGAGAGAGAGAGAGAGAGAGAAAGAGGGAGAGAGAGAGAGAGAGAGGGAGAGAGGGAGAGAAAAAGGAAACTGGGACTGGTATGGGCTTTTGAAATTTTCAAAAGCCTCCCCGGTTATATACATCCTTCAGCAAGGCCACACCTCCTACTGCTTTTCATATAGCTCCACTAACTTGAGCCCAAACATTCAGATATATTAGCCTATGGGGGTCATCCTCATTCAAACCACCACAGATGAAAATATCTGTTTACATCATTGTTTTTGTGTATGTATTACGTCATTTTTGGCACCTTTCATTATTTTTTATTTATATAAATTTTGTTGAAAAGTAAGAGTATTTTTTTTAGCTATTGGACTTACATTTGGCGAATATCTATAAATAGAGCTTTCTAAACAAGGACTTTTTTTTTTTTTTTTTTACAAAATCATTAAAAAATTTTATGCTTTTACTTCCTTCCCCTCTCTCTATAACTTCAAATGCATGTGTGTCAGACCGTCTGGAATGACATCATAATCCTGGAAAGTTCTGCTTTTCTCTAAATCTTTGCTCATTCTCTGTCTATCTTCGTCTTAGATAATTTTTGCATATTGATTTTTAAGCTTCCTGAATATTTTCTCTCACTTTGTTCAAAATTGCATGTTTTTTTGCTTGGGAGAGTGTAGCATGTGCATGCATGACATAGCACGAGTGTGAATGCCAGAGGACACCTTGTGGGAGATGCCTCTGTCGTTGCACACGTGGTACCTGGAGATAGACCTGGGCTCACTGGGCTTGGCCCTCTGGTGCTGCCCCCAGGCCCCTGTCACCCCAGTTCTGCCGGTTAGCTCAGCAGGTACACTTCGCGTGTCCATCATTCAGTATTCTTTGCCTCTGCTTCTCTCTGTACTTTATATTTCTGTATCTCATTCATTATTGGCACACTTTCTTCTGCTCTACCAAATCCAAGACCATCCTGAGTTACACAGTAAGGCTGTTTTAAATACAATAAAAATAAAATAAATTGCGGCGTATTTGATCTGCTTCTGTTTTCTGAATGAGTTTTTGTGAAGCTGTTACTATTTCTCTCTTTAGTGTTTGAGTGGCCAGGAGCTATTGAACCAGGGCCTCAGGCTTGTTGGGCAAGTACCTTCTCACCAACCTACATCCTGGCCTTGTTGAAATATTTTTAATTACAAGCTTCATTCCTTTAAGGGATGTGCCCTTTTTACTGTGTTTTATCCATTTAGTAATTTATGCCCTCAAAAAATTTTCTCTGTTTAAGTTGCCACATTGATTATTTATGTATGTGGGATTTTTAGTAATGTCCCCACTTTGACTCATGGTATTGGTACTTTATGTTTTATTTCTTTTTAATCTTAAAGTGTTGAATTATCTATAACAGGCTTTTAGGAACGTTAAAAAAAAAAAATACTGGGCCCCACCCTCGGGGCGTCATCTTGGGTTAGGTTAGGCAGTTCCCTGTGGCCAGTGTAGTGTTCAGTGAGGGGCACAGCTGGGAACTGTTAGCAGTTAATAGCCCAGAAGATGGGGGGATGGGCCCACAGGCCGGCCCAGCTGAGCAGATCTTGGCAAAGAACAGCACTATCTATCTACTTAGAAAAGAAAACACATTCTGAGTGTGAGATAAGGCTTGAGTAAAAGCAGGATGCTAAGCAGAAAGAGGTCTGTAGAAACACAGAGTGTGGCTGCTGGGTACCAGAGGGCAGAGAAATGACTGTGAAAGCATTCAACTTGGGTTCCCTGTGTAACTCGGAGAGCAAAAGAGGCTCATGATCCTAAAAACTGACAAATTTCCCAAACTAACACTGCTCATATCAGCATCCGTTATCTTATGCTAGTAAGCATGTAGGTAATAGAAATAAACATTTCTTTCCCTTTTTATTTTGGGGATTTTGCTTTTGGGTCATATGCATGCTTGGCCTGAGCTATGTTCCCACAACTCTTTATACTTATTTTGGGACGGGACTAATTACTTGGCTCAGGCAAGCCTTGAACTTGCAACCCTACTGTCTCTGCCTCCAGAGTAGCTAGAATTATGAACCTTACCACGTCCATATTCAGTTTTACTCAGCAAGTACAAAGTATATTTCTAGGCACCCAGCTATCAGGAATTCTGTTGAAAATTTCTTAGTATTGTACAAAACAGTGGGTTCCATTAGGAGGTTTTCCTGTGGGTTTATCATGCACTTTGAGCACATTCATCACTTCCTTGGCAGTAATTTCAATACTCTCAAATCTTAAATTGAGAACTCAAAATGCACCTGTGTAATTATGTGTTTCAGGCTAGTTTTAAACAAACGACTCCATCTTCAAAAGAGAAACACAGGCATCTTGCTTTGATTGACAGACTTTCTGGGTACTCACAGGCAGCTGTAGCATTTCTCATTCTCAGGTTATCCCGAAGTGGATGTGATATAAAACAGCGCCTTATCAACCCCCTTCCCAGTTCTATTGTTCCAAGTGGAGACATGTCTATCTTTTTTTCTTTTTCTCCTAGTCTCGGCCAGCAGCAGAGGCTGTTTCTGATATTTGCAGGGTGTCCCTCCTTTACTTTGTAATTACTCAAAATTTGTACCCCTACCATGAGCATCTGAAACTCAGAAAACAAATTTTGGCTGTCAGGATGCTCTTCTCTTCCAGGTCAGTTTGCAGGGTTAATATAAATCAAAATATGGGGAATACAATTAGAAATAGTTGGTATATGTAATTTACAGATGCTCACACAGCCAAATCCCAAGCCCCTCCACAAATACACCATTGCCTCTGTCTACTGGCAAAGTTGACACATTTTTCTGCCGGCTGCCTTTTCTCACTGGGATCTCCTCAGAACAGCCATGGAGTGCAGAGCGGCCTCATCATCTTCTTTCCAAATTCAGTTTCTCTTGCCCATTGCTGTTCTCTCCCCAGACAGCTAGTTTCAAATCTCTGTCAACGTTGGCTTTCTCCTGTCCGTGACTTCTCAGATCTAATTATTCACTCAGCCATCATGGCTCTGCTGTGAAATTGAACTATAATTTCCCAGTCTTTTTTCCTCTGTGCCGTCACATACTTGGAGGACATTCTCACCACTAAGTCTCAATGCTGGATTCACTTTCTCTCCTGTTTCTTTCTTTGTGTGAGATACATGCTCAAATGTTCATGAGTTTGTCTAACAATCTGTCATCTATTTATCTATCAATCTATCCTCTATTTATTCATCTACCCATTTGTTTTCTCATTCTGTTTTTACAGACAGACTCCTATGTAGCCCAGACTGCCCCCAAACTGGTCTGTACTTGAGGATGACTGTTAGCATATGATTTTCTAACCTCTGCCTCCCACCTGCTGAGATTTTAGGCAATACTCCATCATGCTCACCTGTCTTGCTGTAAATTGTCTTAAAAGTATATATACTTATTTATTTATTTTTACACGCATATGTGTGCACTTGCACTGTGGTATACATGCAGGCATCAGAGAGCAACCTGTGGAATCTGTTGTCTCTCTCCTACCAAGTGGGGCCCGAGGAACTGAGCTCAGGGTATCAGGCACCTTTACTCAATGGGCCATCTCCCCAGCTCTCCCAATCCCTTAATGGTGTGCATTCCTCTAAATTCTTCACTCTCTGGCCTTGACCTACTTGTAATTGTCTCTCATTCTTCTTTGCCTTTATGAAAGCCATCTGGTGTTGTCCCTGGATTTGGCCTTCCCTTGCATAAAAGCTCTTCCTCCTGCAGGCGAGGAGGGTCCCCCGTCCAGCTGTAAATGTTTTCTTCAGGTTGTCATGCCTCAACCCCTCTCTCTCCACAGATATTCTTCTTGTCCCTGGGCCATAGCATTATTGTACCCCTTCTAAACATCTAGAACTCAGACCCTCTGCTGTCTTCTATATTTTGCCTCACATGACTCCCCACCCCACCAGCTCACTCTGGCTCCCCATCTTTTGCTAGACTGATGTTTGAACCCATGCCAAGCAAGTGCTCTACCACCCAGCTACCCACCCAACTCTCTTTCTACTGTTTATTTGTAGACACAGTTACACTAACCTTCCAAGGCTGGCTTTGAACTTACTAAGAAGTCCAAGCAGGACTTGAGTGTGTGTTCTTTCTGCCTCTACCTTACAAGTAGCTGGGTTTTAGGCCTGCACCATCAGACCTGATTTTAGTGACCGTTTTCCTGATATCCAGCCTTTAAAAATCTATTGCATGTCACTATGACCTCATCACATTCCTTGTTACTGAAGATAGATCCTAGGGTGAGCTTTTTCTGAACGGAGTAATACCATGATAATCAAGGGCTGGTGGCTGGGTGGACAGGCTGGGTGATGCTAGGAGACATGGGGGCTGCAGAGAGGAGGTCAGGGTGTCAGGGTGCAGGCAGGTGAAGTGTTGGTTAGAAACATTTGGAGAGAGGTTTGGGAGACACTTGGCATTTCTATAGCAGAGGATAAAGTCTTCCTGTGGCTTTAATGGCTTTCTCCCCTTCAACCAAGGCCTTTAGTAAAGATGGTTTACTACCTTTCACCTTGTCACCTCCAGATAAGGCCTTGGTGAAGATGGTATATTGCTTTGTGCTGAAGACTGTCAGATGTTTTCTCATTAAAACATACTGCTTCCTTTTGATGTGAAACTGTGTGGAGATAGGCTTTTAGGGGAAGATAAGAAAGGCATTCTCTCCCTCCCCCTCTCTCTCTCCTCCTCTTCCTTCTCTCCTCTATTCACCTCCTTCTCTGCATCATCCGTTCTTTGGGGGGCCATATCTTGCATTTGTTGATATCTTGCAGCTGTCATGAACTATGATGAGTTTAAGAAGCTCATTGTGAAGTTGGCTGTTTGCTTGTGACATTTTTAAACCTTTATACCATTCTTTACCCAGTTTCTGTAGAACTGTCAAGGTCTCCAGTGGGGTGAACTTACCTCAGTGACTGCAAAGAGATATGTCAGGGTTTGGGAAGAAAACAAAATGAAGCACCAAATACTCCTTTAAAATGTCTGTATGTTTTATAACATAGTAAAATTGACATCTAATTACAAACCGCTGAGCAGTGACAGAAGTAACTGAGCAAATATGAACCACGGGTTTCTATATCTAGATATCTTTCAAGAAACTAGATGCTCCCAAAATCCAGGTACCTAAGGTATGGAAGGCCCAGAATAAGTGTTGGCATATGTTAGAGACAGGTAGATGAGACTTCAGGCTGGTTAGTTCACCCTGAAGCTAGCTACCCATAGCTCCACTGTCCACTGAAGTCTAATCTTCAAATTTCCTTGAAGGAGAAACAAAGTCTCCTATGAGCTAAATGCCAAGACCGTAGCAGATCAGTAGCAAGGCAAAGATGAGGTGTTCTGTCCTTTATTCCTAGGCTTCTTCTGGCCCTTTTCATGTGGTTTACTTGCAGATGATGGGAAACAGTTTTCAGCATTGCCAGACTCTCCCCACCCCCTATTCTATCACTCTGGACACTTCCCAGGGATTTATTATCTATGGAAAGATACTCAGCATGATGTCATGAATATGGTTGCTGGTAGAATCCTGTAGAAATCGAGCAAGATCAAGTTATAGTATAGACAGTTTGAGGTCCACAGGGAGCAAAGAAGGACTACTAAACTGTGTCAATTATCATAAAAATAGTCAAAACAGCTGAGCTTTATTAGATGTGAAAAACACAGTGAAGGCTTCTAAGACATTCCTCATCAGCATAGGTGAGGATGTGGTGGTCTTTACAATTAAATACAGAATTCAAAAGAAGGAACATGTTTAGGCTTTTTATTTATTTATTTATTTATTTATTTATTTATTTATTTATTTATTTGCTTTTGATTTTTTAAAGATAGGGTTTTTTTGTTTTTTGTTTTTTGTTTTTTGTTTTTTTTTTTGGGGGGGGGGGTAGCCGTGGCTGTTCCTAAAACTCCCTCTTTAGACCAGACTGGCCTTAAACTAGAAATGCACGCCTGCCTCTTCCTCCTGAGTGCTAGGATTAAAGGCATGTACCACCAGTCTCAGCCATATTTAGGCTATTGCTTAGATAATCATTACCCATTTCTGGCCTTGAAATTCAGAGGTTCCAACCACTTCATTTTTATTTTTTCATAATTTCTATGGGTCAAAATTTGAGCAACCCTTCACCAATATTTTGGTTCTTAGACTTCCATTAGTGTTACAATGACATCTGAAGATGCCTAAGCTCCCCGATGTGATCCTTAGAACACACCTCCCAGAAGGCTATGCATTGGTATCTTTGGCTCTCTGTAACAGGCGGCTTCTTCACTTTTGTGCTACTGGGACTTAATAGGTCAATTAACAGTGAGACATCTGACTCCATCGGAGACGGAGAAGACCAAGAAGGGAGAAGCAATGTGGAATGGAGAGTCTGTAATGTGACATCAGAAGTGATATCCCCTCACTTCTGCCACACTGAGAAAAGGAGAGACTCAGGTCCAGACCATGCCCAGTGGGAGGAGATTATTCCAGGGCATGAGTGCCTGGGTGGGATTTTTGGAGGCCATTTCAGAGGCTGCTGCACAATGACTGTCTTTGGGAGGGGTAGGTGGAGGCGTCTAGCAGGACCTTGGACATCTGCACTGGAAGCCCTAGGGATACCAGGGTGGAGATACAGATTTCGGACTTAATAGTATGTTATAAGCTGGGGGGGGGCAGTGAAATCATGGGAATAGATAAAGTCAGCTAGGAAAAAAACATTTTTTAGATCCACTAATTACTAGTATCCACTAATTACTGCTAAGAGAAAATTGAGATTAAAAGTAAAACCAGATGTAGACAAAGATAATGTTGTGAGCGGAGACTGCCTCATGCCCAAATTAGACTTTCAGGTTGCTCATGACAGTAGGTTGGGGTATCCATTGCTTGGTATAAAGAGACTATTATTAGGGTCCCGAGTAAAGGTTTGTTCTCTATTGAAACTTCTTACTGTAGCTGACTAATTGAAACCCAGAGGAACTTGAGTGTAGTTTGCTCTTTATCTGTTTGAACACAGAGGTCAGATTGATCTCAGTTCTTCCAGATCTCAGTGATGGAGATAATAAGTGTTCATGTGGTGTGATTAATCACAGTCATTTAAGAAACGATACCCACGGGTCCACAGTAGCCTGTTGCCTTCATAAACAGCCAGCCCAGGGTGTGTCCCAGGGAAGGATGGGAAAATACCTCATCTGTCTCCTCTGGCCCTGATTCTTTCCTCCCTCTCTGCTTTTGCCTCCTTCTCTTGTGTGTCTGGAATGTTCTCCCAAGACAGTTCTGTGCGGCCAAACCCTACCCTCCTTTCAAGGCACCACTCAAATCCCATCTTGTCCATTAAATCTTCCTGACCAGACTAGTCATCCTACCCCACCCACCTCTCTCCCCTTGGGCCCCTAATTTGGTGACACCCAGCTTTGGGAAGAAGGTTCCTCAAGCCATTTTCTGTGCCGGTCTTTGTCTTACAGTCCAGGTAAACAGCTTCCTGGAAACCTCACTCCAAGGGCCTGTTTTTATATACTTGTGAGCTGTAGACTTTTACATCATTGAGAAAGATCAACAGAATATTTCATTGCGTAAGAAACTTAAATGAAACTCAAATGTCTATCAAGGTCCATAGATAAAATTTGAGTTTTTGCCCATAAAATGCTTTTCTTTGCCTCTCTGTTTACTGATTGCCTTCTTTTTTTTAACTTTGCAGATATAGAGTCTCTTTCCCTCTTCTGAGAGAAGGTGACGCACCCTAGGAAGGATTTTTGGTGGCATCTGCAGGATCGACCATGATGTGGCACATAGAGTTGGTATTTAGTCAATGTATTGAATGGCACTCAAGGGGATATGTTTTTAATTTGTGATGAATCCAATGTTATATCCCTTCTCGCTGGCCAGGCCTCTTCTTTATTCTTCTCTGCTGTTGGGCTGGTATCTGTTATGTCTGGTAGGAACAAAATGACAGGCAATACCAGGGTGGGACCCAGAACTCATGGAAAGCACAAGTGAAATAAAGGCTGGGAATAGAGCTTTTGTTATGGGTGGAGAGAAACTGTTCGCTTTGGGGATCGAGGTAATGAAAGTTATTTCAATAACATAATTCAACAGTTGTGTATGCTCTCTGCCAGAAGTATGGCTAGGCGGACCTCACCCAGAGACCCAATCTGTAAAATGCAAAGGTTAAAGCTGAAGTGTGAAAAAATTCCCCTTTCTGTTCCACAGAAGACAAAACTATATAGACACTGTAGTTATGACTACATAAGATGTACCACAGGGGTAAACACTCATGGAAAATGTAGAAAAGTAAAATAGTTCTTAGAATGGTGGAAGTATAGGAAAATACTTAAAAATTAAGTAGTTAGATATTTCTTCAATAAAGGAAAATTTTGAAAAACGATGAAAATACAAATAGTCTTATGCTTGATATAGTGGTTAGCAGTAGTGCTTGCCTTTGGTCAAACTGATTAAATGAATAGTGAACGAAGACATAAAATGTTGACCATATAGACACATACATTGGTTATATATACACAGTCAACTTAGTTTTACTTTAAGATTTATTTCATTCATTCCCAAGAAAGTAGTGGGCCAACTAGGGTACCATCAAGGCTCTGTTAGTGGCAGCGAATAATAAGGAAGAATGGGGTAAGGGTTTAAAGTTACCATCATATCACTATCTAGAATAGAATTCATTGGCTTTTGTGGCAAATATTTATGGATCCCTCTTGCAGAAAATGTTGACCTATGTGGAAGTTGGGGAGTGGGGGGAGGAGCTGAAAGCGAAAGGCCACCACATTGTTACAGTCCTGCCAGCCCTCCACTCATTGGAGAGAACTTGGTGATCC